>CALNHX010006452.1:0-89101 GCA_940337035.1 Agriotes lineatus | reverse complement strand
ACAAAAATTTCTATTACCATGTAAAGAAATTATGTCGCTTATTTTGTACCCGCTTGCACACCACCTAGAGGTAGAGTGCTCGGCGCGTTTTTTTAAGTGGTATCCGCAATATGCCTAATCCACTATGCAAACTTTGCTTAACTTCAAGTTGACGACTCATCAATTTTTTTGCCTTTTTGATGTTGGTGGTTGTTCAATATAATTCTCAATATCACCCTGACTTTCAACATCCGTCTCATATTCCGGATTTGTTTCATAATCTTCGGAATGTCCTTGTCGTCGTCTTCGTCGTCTAATTCGACCACGTCCACAGTACTTAAACAAGATTTTCCCTGGCAGAATCCACACGTTACTGAGCAATGCAAACCTGTTTTGCAACAGCTACAAGCTACACTACAACCTTTGGTGCATTTACAAGAAATGAGTTCAGTAATTCTTTGAATTTTTCCTTCCCCAGTCATAAGCTGATTTTTCATTTCCATACCATAGCTGAATTTGATTGTAAGTACGGAACGAGTGCAAGCGAGCTGCGTCTTTGGTTGATGGTAATATGCTAGATTTGGTAAAATTTTGTTAATAGATTGTACAAAAAAGTGGTACCTATATTTTTTCAATGGTTCACAGTGTTTTAATCCATACATAAGAAGAAGAAATTGTTCTCTCACTTTATCTATTTCCTCTGGGGACTCGTTTGGGTCTTTGAAAATCTGAACAATTTTCTGTAAGTCTATCTCTTTCTGTAGAAGTTTAACGAACTTCATTTTCCCCTGCCTGTATAATGCGGTAACATTATCACAGCCACTAAATAAGTGTAGAAATAAAATGTTGTCCCTAATCGAAGCATCCAAATTTATATTATGGGGTGCATGCATCCGGCTCCGAGTCTTTCCCTTGCCTGGCTTCAGAAAATAAATGTTAGAGAGAGACTCCTTTAAAGCGGTAAGAATTACCAATAAATCACTGTCTTTCCCTATTACAATTACAGATTTGTAGTGATTTGATTCTTCAATTACAGTGTTGGCAATTAAGGTATCGGCATCTTCGGCAGCCTGCTTGACTCTGAAACCTTCGTTCGTTTACACATCATTGAGATCAGTCGACATTTGTTCCTCTCATTTGACAAGAACTTCCCCTGCGATACAGTTGTTATCATTTTTTCATCAAAATGTATTTCCGATGTTGAACCAATCTTCAACCTGCGAAGTCGCTCAGCAGTCTTGGTGCTTTTTGCTGCAGCATCCATCGACTATCCATCGAAAACTATTACTGCATTCGTTGAGTTAAATCTTGTTACATTCTCGACGTATGTATCCAAAATAACACAATACGATTCTTGTTGATGACAGGCAATTTTCTATAGTAGAAATCCCCCGTCTATCACATTGTAACAATCCGCATTAAAATGCGTATAATATAAGTATCTAAAAATTCATTCGATTTAGAATAATTTCAAAGGTAAATGAACATCAAGTTGAGATAGAAATTGCAAGCACCAGAACGCGATAAGTTACATATCCGGGAAATGAACAAACTCAAGTTCAGGTTACTAATGCAAGCTTGCATAGTTGAAACAGTTTTTATGAGAACTGCACAATTGCATATTCATACAAACGTCCTTTGAAACAGAATAATGATTATGGCACAAAACGGTTAATGACGAAGTGTACGTCGGAATTAAGCGAACCACAATTTTCAAAAATTACTTGGAGGGATAATGAATGAAGGAACGGCAGTTAATCCGCGGGAGCCCTGTGCTTGGCTCACGAGCGCGGCAAGTTTTTCTAACGCACCGAAATGCGTTCGCGATACAATTATGAAATAATTAAAACTTTGATATGTTCGACTCAAGCTAAATTATAAGAGGGTTTAGTGCCAATTTGTGAGGAAGAGAAGCCGTCTCCTAAAATTAATAAATTTAAATCCATCTAAATGCCATGTGCAATATTCACGAATAAACGTCGACATCGCGATTCCGAAATTAAATATAAATTTGTGTCCACCGACGCCGCTGAAGCTCATCTATGTGCCAGGTTTGAATTTAAACGATTACTATTACTAACCCACTAAAGGTCTTGCAATATGTGTCTCAATTTGGGGAACTCCGTAAATTAATATATGTAATCTAGATCAGAAGCTTTTAATGACTTATATAGATCGTTGGGCGCCGTTTAGGGCTCAAGCGTAGGCTAAGAATTTTGATTTCCTATTAAGCGTACTCTACATGTTTTTGTCAACTGATTGGTGTAATGATTTACCCCATGTTTTTATTCTTTTTAATATAAAAAGTTAAATAGCTATCGACTTTTCTTTCATCCCCCCATTTAATCACAAACGAACCTGTCTGCAACTACCACTAAATACAACGCAGATGTGGTCCGTTATACTGGTGGCAGCGGTAAACTACCCTTAACAGCAACCCCTAACTAAAATTTTTAACCCCTAAAACGTACAAAAAAAATTTTTTTTTTGTTTTCTAAATTTAAACACCCAACTCAAACATTGGATAACCATACGTTATACTGGTGACAGCGAATTTACAACCCTTAGTTAGCTACTTACTTCACTATTTAACTAATTAAAAATCACATTATAGGGAAAGAAAACTATCTTTTAAAGCACTACAAAATTTAAAGTAATATTAGCTATTTCCAGATCAGTATTACGGCAAAAAAAAAATATAGAAATTATTCTCAGGGGAGGCTTTGTTTAAGCAAACGATTGCTAACCGAATCATATTATAAATTGGAACCCCAATTGAGCAATTTTCAGGAATAAATAACTTTTCAGATGATGCGTGGGCCATAAACACCGAAATAAATTATGTACGCTTCTAACATCTTTCTATGCTTACAGGTTATATAAATAATTTTAATTTTTGTGCGATTTTGTGTTTTTCCACTTGGCAATTCCCCTAGGAGCCACAATTTTGGTAGGTCTCTGTGTAAAATACAGGTAAATGTGGATGATTCACGTCATTACAAACAATACGGCAACACTAATTTTGTAATTACAGCATTGATTCTGGTAATTATAACCTTTCCAGCACCTTAAAATTAGAACCAAATTATTAATTACAATAGTTACAACACCGCAACCCCGACACGGTGCAAGCGGTATAAGGGGTTACATATTTTGTATGTAAACAAAACACTTTGAAGGTGCACAAACATTTTTTTTTTTTAAATAAACTAGAACATTTAGGGGAAACGCTCACTATAAATATAAAAGGACTATAATTTTCAAAGGGAAGTTGGCAGTTTTCAGCATCAAATTTTCTAATTAAATTTTTAAAACACTTTAAGTTTTGCACATATAGGCGTTGCATACATAAAATTAGACAAAACTTGTACATCTTAGTGGTGCCAGTACAAGACAAAATTAATAACTTAGTGATTCATAAAGGCCATTATTTTACCCGTTTTAAGCAAAAAATAAGGTCATAGTTTACAGCATTGAAAGGTTTCACGTAAAGGTGCATATATGTATATATAAATTTTAAAATAATCGGGGGTAGTTGCGGAAAATTTTACAGATCAAAAGCAAATATCGTAGAAGGGCAAAATTTGAAAATCATTACTGGTTATAACTAAAAACTTTATAAAATGGAAACGAACGCAACAGATACTGATATACTATCGGAACGTTCTACCCCAATTCAACCTTTTTTTACGCTAGGTATGATAGCTTCAACGGTAGAAAGTTTCACGGGAATAAATGAAGTTAAACAATACTTCGAAAAATTTGAGCAGAGGGCAATTTTAGACAATTGGTCGGAAAGCACAAAAGTAAATATTTTGAAATATAGATTGACTGGTGACGCCTACAGATATTTTAGGACCGATAGGGATTTAGATTTGTTGAGCTATAAAGAACTTAGAGAAAAATTAATAACCAAATTCACTCCGATAAAAATTCCAGGGGAAGCTTCATTGAAGTTAGGAAAATGTTTCCAAAAATATGACGAATCAATTACGAATTATGTGTTACGTTTAAAAACGTTAGGTACAGAAATTTTAACGGAGGATTTAAAATACGCTGTGGTAATGGAAAAACCAGGGTTAAGGAAAAAGAATGCCGAATTAGTTCTAAATCAGTTCAGAATAGGTGTAAATAAAAATATTATGAAGCAATTAGGACCGTTAATGATGCGTACGGAAAATATTAATATAGAGAAAGCCGAAGAAATTGCTATTCAAATAGAATTATGGGAAAAAATTAGCGCTAATAAATTTCAAAACAATAATCCAGTGTTCACAGTTCGCACAAAACAAAATATAGTTTGTTTCAATTGCGGACGTAACAGTCACATTGCGAAATACTGTTACTTTAAATTAAACTCGGAGCAAAGTAATCAACAAAAATTTTTTAGGAGACAAGCTAATTTTAACAATGCTAGGGCACACAATTTTTATAAGCCGCAAGGCGGGGTTAATACTACAAATCAAATGACAGGGCGGCAGCAACCCCCTTATAACAATTACACGGGAAATAACATAGGAAGGAACTCGCAACAACAAAATAACTTTCAACATTATAGAGGCACGCACAATAAGGGACAAGCAAATTATAATAATAGGCAACATATAACAAAATTTTATGGGAATGGCGCGAACACTACTAGAAATTTCAATGCGACGGCCAACGCAAGGAATCACCAAGGAAATTTTAATAGGCGAGACCACGGAAGATCTCGAAATAATGTAAATACAGTAAGTAATTTAAACATGGCAGGGCTTCGTTTGCAACCCCAAAACGGAGGCCAGGCAAAATTGTAAAACAAAAAATTCAGGCAAACAACACCTACTTCATCCCTCATTTAGGAAATAAAAATTCGCAAGACACACCTTGCATAGTAAATTTATTAATAAACGGTATATACACACCATTATTATTGGATAATGGATCTGCAGTAACAATGTTAAAAGAAAAATTTGTCAACAATTGCAATATTATTTTAGAAGATGACATTTATTTGCTAGGAATTTCAGGGCCTGCAGTAAAGGCATTAGGAACTTCACAAGTAAAATTTAGCGTTTGGCCAAGGGATATAACACAAAATTTTAAAGTTATAATATGCAGGGATGAATTGAGTGTTAGTACAGCAGGAATTTTAGGTCGCGATTGGCTAATTAAAAATAAAGCGGTTATAAATTATTACAACTGCACCCTAAAAGTATGGGGCAGGCAGTTACCAATTTTACGCCAATCCGAACTAGAGTGGAACAATTTAAATAAGGGGTACAACTTGAGGAATAGCGAAATAGGTACGGAGGAGGGATTAATTAAGAAAAATATCGATACACAAGAAGAAGACAACGCAAATATTTTAGAAGAAAGAAAACTAAGGGAAAATAGCTGGCAGGTACAAAAATTGAAGAAAGTGCAGGGATTCCAGTCACCCCAGGTAGGAGGGAAAAACGATGGAATACCCACAGAAGCTAAAGTTGGAAATTGTGGGTCTCAACCAACGAAAGAGGGTCGAGACGGAGGTTGCACTCAGCAACATTGCTCGCTCTTGGATTGTCCAGGAGGCGGAGCGACACAATTCAAAGGGGACTCTCAAGAAAAAGCTGTAAGGGAACCTAATCCAGGATCCACAGCTACAGAAGCAGTAAGGAGGAAGAAGGCAAGTAAAACCAATAAAAAGATGAATGTCATACAGGCTGATCACCTAGACGCTATCTTAAACTCTTCAGCATGCGAGGAGGATATTGGAATAAACGCCGAAAAAGTCAAGGAAAAAAGTGACAAAAAGTTCAATAGTGAAACCGCGGTTCACATAAATAAAAATGCTAGAAGAAAGCAGACAAATGGAAATGCCAGAGAAGTAGGCAATATTTTTATCCACAGTGTTGGAGAATTAAGTGAAGATGAAGTAGAAAATGAAGACTTCCACACAAATTTCATGGAAAGGCAACGTATTAACAGAGAAAACAAAGCTCTGGACCTGCAGCAAGAATACGAAAATAAAGTAAAGGAAGAAAAATTACAGAGGGATCCCAAAGAAGAAGCTAAGAAAAAGAAGGAAGTAAACCTAAATATGGTAAGTACAAAGGTAACGAAAAACAAAGAAGAATTCCAAGGAAGTAATAAAAAGGAACAGGTAAATTTGGTAAGTAAAAAAGCTTGTGTATCGAAGAAACAAAAATTATACGAAGAAAACAAAGAAGACGAAATCCCAGAAGTCAAGAATTTGGAGAACACGAAGGAATACGAAATAAAATTAGTAGAAGATTTAATACTACCCCCCCGTGCCGAAATAAATTGCGAAACCAAAAATATGAATTTCAAAAATATTAAAAAGCAACAAATTCTGCTAGAACCTACACCGACAGGAATAAACGGTGTATTTGCAGCAAGAACTCTAACGAAAAATAAGGAATGGTTAACAATAAAACTGGTCAACCTAAATAATAAGGAAGAAATTTTAAGGAAAAATACTACAGTGGCAAAAGCGGAAGAAAATTTCAATGTCATAGAAAAGAAGGCAAATGTAAAGGAATATCCAGCTACAGCAATTCAGAAATACCAAGAAGATTGGATTATGGAAAATTTCAACTTAGAACACTTAGAAGAATACCCAAAAGGATTAATCTGCGAATTAATAGCGCGCTACAGCGACATCTTCTCGGACGGAGTAAATCTAACCACAGCGCACAACGTAAAACACAAAATAATCGTGGAAAACGACCAACCAATAGCGAAGCGTCCATACAGAGTTCCATTTCACCAAAGAGAGATATTAAGGAAGGAAATCGATAGGTTGCTAGAAGCAAAAATTATTAGGCCATCAAGCTCACCATGGAGTGCACCAGTCATTTTAATCGTGAAAAAACAACCCAATGGAGAAGACAAAGTAAGGATGTGCGTGGACTACAGGGCCCTAAATGCTGTAACGAAGAACGACGTATATCCACTACCATTACTACAGGATGCGACGGATTATTTGGCAAATTCAACTTTATTTAGCGTTTTTGATGTAACTTCAGCTTATCACCAAATCGAAATGGAAGAAAATAGCATCCAATATACAGGATTTTCAACACCTGACTCCCATTATGAATTTTTACGACTACCGTTCGGTTTGTCGAATTCGCCTATGACCTTTCAAAGGTTCATTTCGTTCACATTAGCAGGTTTAACAGGGAACACTTGCTGGGTATATTTAGACGACATTTTGGTACATAATTCCCTAGGAGTAGAAGACCACATACAAAAACTAAGTGTAGTATTCGATAGGTTACGTGAGGCCAATATAAAACTAAAACCAGATAAATGTAAATTTTTGACAACCGAAGTAAAATACTTAGGTCATATAATTACGCAAAAAGGGATTAGACCGGATCCAGAAAAAATTGAAGCAGTCAAAAACTTTCCATTACCAAAATCAGTTAAAAATATTAGAGAATTTTTAGGATTAGCAGGATGGTACAGAAAATTTATACCAAATTTTGCTCACATTTCAGCACCACTAACTAATTTAACAAAAAAGGATGTAAAATTTCAATTAGGGAAAGAGGCACTAGAAGCCTTTGACAAATTAAAAAATGCAATCACTTCAGACAGTATTTTAGCTTATCCAGACTTTTCAAAACCTTTTATTTTAGCAACCGATGCCAGTAATTCAGGTATGGGAGCAATTTTGAGTCAAGATCACGACGGTTTCGAAAAACCGATAGCTTTTGCGAGTAAATCATTCAATAAAGCAGAAAAAAATTATACAGTTTCAGAAAAAGAACTGCTTGCAGCAATTTTTGGAATAAAACAATTTCGATGCTACTTATATGGTAGAAAATTCACTTTAATTACGGTTCATAGACCCTTGAAATGGCTTTTAACGGCAAACCATCAAAATTCGAGATTAGCTAGGTGGTCCTTACTATTAGGCGAATATAATTTTGAAATTATGCATAGGCCAGGTAAGCAACATGGAAATGCAGACGCATTAAGTAGAGTCTATGAAGAAAATTGTATTGAGGTAAAACATAACGAACAAAGTCAATGCATTTTAACGTTTGAAGAATTTTTAGAAGTAAACAAAAACTATAAAATATTAAGCGAAAACGTCACAGAAAAAGAAGGAAACTTATTCACTTGTCCGGAACATTATGCGCTAGCACACTGCGTATCTCAAAATTGGGAAATGAGCAAAGGCATCGCTTTAGAATTCAAAAATATTTTCGGGTCAATTACCGAATTGCAGAATCAAAATAAATTAATAGGTGAAGTCGCAACGTTAAAACTACCAGAAAGAAACATTTATTATTTAGTCACAAAATCCAAGCATTTTACGAAGCCAACGTATAAAACGTTATGGCACACTCTAATAAATTTAAGGAATTGCGTAATTGAAAATGGGGATAAATTTTTAGCTATGCCACAAATAGCATGTGGACTCGACAAATTAAAATGGGATATAGTATACGAAATGATCAAATATATTTTTTATTACACGGCAATCACAGTCACAATTTATAAACTAAACCCAAATAACATTACAGTAAATATAATCAATCCAACGGAATCAGAATTAACTCCAGTTTGGGATAGAGAATTAATTAAAAAGGAACAAGAAAAGGACACTTTTTGCCAAAGTGTAAGAGAGCAAATCAATAACGATGCCGAAAATTCAAATTTTTACATAGACATCGAAGGGTTATTGTATAAAAGTATGGGAAATACGGATTGTTTAGTAATTCCAAAATCATTTATAAGAAAGGTTATTCACGATTTTCACGATTTACCCATTTTTGGTCACCAAGGTCAACAAAAAACAATTTCGAATATTAAAACTAGATGTTTTTGGCCAAATATGAATCAACAAATTATTGACTACGTGAGCAAGTGCCACATCTGTAATCAAAGAAAAACATCACCACATCTAAAACCCGCACCTATTCAAAATTTTGCCGAAATTTCAAAACCATTTGAACGTTGTTCTATGGACATTACAGGTCCTTTTGTCAGTTCATTCAATGGAAACAAATATTTACTAACGTTTATAGATCACTTTTCCAAATATATTGAAATCATTCCGATTCAGGATCAAAAAGCTACCACAGTAGCGAAAGCCCTATTCACTAAAGTAATAGCACGTCACGGCACAATGCAAAAATTAATTTCAGATAGAGGCACAAACTTTTTATCACTAGTAATGAAAGAACTTCTAAAATTTTTAGGAATAAACCATTCACAAACAACAGCGTATCATGCGGCTAGTAATGGCGCCATTGAACGCATACATCGAGTTTTAAAAGACTTTTTAGCTATGCACATTAATCAAAAAGGTCAACAAGATTGGGACGAATGGATCCCATATTTTCAAATGGCACACAATTTTTGGACTCATTCATCCACAGGCTTCTCGCCATACTTTTTAATACATGGCCGAGACCCTGAATTACCAATGGATGATATTTTAAAACCACAATCAGTGAAATACAATGCGGACGAAAATTATGTGTCAGAATTAATGACAAAATTAAATGTTACCTTTAACTTAGTAAAAGAAAATTTAATGAAAGCAACAAAACAAAGGGAAGTTCAATATAATAAGAAAACAAAAGAAGTTAAATTACAAATAGGAGATTTGGTGTATTTATACGATCCTACGTCAAAAATAGGATTATCAAAAAAGTTAATGAAACCTTGGATAGGACCTTTTAGAATTATAGAACAAAAAGGCACAGTAACTTTCAAAATTAAAGAATTATATAAAAATAAAGAACAAGTGGTGCACGCTAATAGGTTAAAGTTATGCAAAGGCTTTAACACAGATAAAATTTTAGAAATTCGACCAAATTCCGTACAATTTTCCCCGGACGAGGAAATTAATAATCCGTTAAACGACTGGGAGATAAGCGAGTCAGAGGTAAGTAGCGACGAAGAAAACTTCGACAATCCTACACCTAAAGACGTGAGCTTAAGATTATTACAAGGGTTAGACCAGTGTAGGGAAATACAAGACAGGTTAGACAAAGAAAAGAAAAAGAGAAACTGGAGATTAGAGGTAAATCGACAAACCAGAAATCTAGTTTCTCAAAATCAACAAGCCATCGACGATTGGCAAAATTTAGGATCTGTCAATCAAGGCGGACTACGTCAGTCATCCAGGATCCGTAAGAGATCCGAACGTTAAAAGATTAAAAGTTACTCCAAATTTTATTCCATGTGTGGGAACGGGGTTAGAATATTCCCAACGCCCAGGAGTCTGGCGTGTCGTAAAAGGCGACAAAAAGACATCCCAAGGTTTATTCCCTGTGTGGAAAACGGGGTTTAGAATATTTCCACCGCTTAGGAGTCTAGCGGGTCGTAAAAGGCGACCAATAGACGTCCAAAAATTAGGAACGAATAAGAAAAAGCATAAAGTAATAAATAAATATAAAGTACGATGTTAGTACTTCAGATCGTTAACAATGATAGAATAAAAATAAATAAACACTGGCCATAGTAAATTTTCAAGGTCAAGCTTAAGTGAAAAGCACTAATACAATAATATTAAAACAATTTTCTTATTCGGTACCAAAAACAATTAATAACTACTAACAATATTTTTAATAAAAGTAAATATCAGGGTATAGATACGTAAGGAAAATAATGGGAATTAATATTAAGTAGGAATAATAATATTTTAAAGCTTACTAACATAATAGGAATTGCAAGGAAATAGAATAATGGGAAATAATCATTTAAAACATTTTTAAACATAATTACTTTATTACTAATAATAAACAGCCGAAGCTAAAAAGGGGAACAGTTTTTTTTATCAAATATAAATTATTTTAATTTTCAATACAAAAATATAGGATTATTTTTAATTCTATTAAAGATTATAAACGTGTGTTGTTTCTCATTTGAGTTTCAATGAGAATTGTTTAAATGACAAATATTATTTTAATTAAGAATTATGAAATCTATAATTAAGTGTCAATATTTGCAAATTAATTTTTTTGTATTAATAATATGAATGCGAAGCTAAAAAGAGAAACGGTTGCTTAGGCAAATAGAAACCAATTTTAATTTTCAATATAATAACATGTGAATTTTTTTTTATTTTATTTTTTCAATGATTATCAACGTGGTTTATGTTTCTCATTAGAGTTTCAACATTGATGGTTAAACCAAATATTTGATTTTAAGTTATAAGATTTAAAAGTGGTAATTAGAAACATTACTTATACAAAATTCATATTACTGATAAGTTAACAAAAATGCTCATACCGTTGTTAACACTAATACCAAGTGAATAGTGCGCATACAAGTTCGCGATTATAACGTACAAAGGAACAAACCCAACAACATTACATCAGTATCCAGCCAGGACATAGCCGATTGCCCAATTCCACAGCAGGACTACAAGGAAAAATCATACAAAGGAATGAATTTAAGTAATATAAAGTTTACGCATTTTTGGTAGAGGTTACGTGAAATATAACCCAGTATGGGATGCATTAAAGTTCCTTAAAGGTAGCCGAAGGTCAGAGAACCGCTTTTAAGGCACCAGGAAAATACCCAAATGTGGGATGCAATTAAGGTCCTCAAGGGTAGCCGAAGGTCAGCGAACCGTTGTTAAGGCACCAGGACAAGAATAATGATAAAGCGTACATAGATACGAAAATATAAGAATTTATAATGATGTAATAAGAAAAATATTAATTAATAGTACCACTACAGCAATGTGAAGCGTAGTAGGTGAAGTAACCGAAGACGCCAAATGCGAATGAGGATCGTACAACGAAGGCGATCAATCGTAGTAAAAAGTTATAGTAACTGCAGCAATAAAAATAAATACGAAGGAATATTATGCTACAGTAAAATGGAAAGAAAAGTAAATGAGCTTAAATTCAGAAGTTTCATGCGAATATACAACAGTCATTGTGTAAATTCCAGTTATGAAGAAATAGTATGGGATTACTACAAGACACCGCCTATGACAAAGGAATCAGCTAATGTACCATGGGAAAGCAGAAGTAATATCGCAAATAAATAAAACAACGACTCAAACCTTAGTAATCGAAGAAGGAAGATAACATTTTCACCTCATCATTATATAAAATCAACCACTTTCTACAGTTTTCCACTTTTAATTATCCTTTACTCTGGAGGCCGTCATGCCTGCAACAATAGCCTCTGTTGCACATTCCTTTTCCTTTACCATTGGAAATAAATTCCAAACACAACCATGAATAAATAATAATTAATTAATAATAAAATCACAAATAAATATGACGAAGAAGATAGACGAATAATACAATAATAAGTAATAAATAGCTAATACGAATAAATAATAAATATTAATAACGAAGCCCGAAATAAATACAAAAAGAAAGAGGTGCGAACAATATAATAAAAATTATAAAGGCGACAACGCGAATAAAGAAGAGTAGAAAAATAGGATAATGCAGAGGAGGAAGAAAACAAATTATCGGTAGAAAGAAGACCAAGCCGAAAAACAGCAGCCTACAGCCGAAGGATGACACCCCACGTCAAACATTGCAGTGAAACGCGAAGTGCGGGAGTGTCTCAAAAGCAGAGTATTAAAACAAAATCAGTGGACAAATCATATTAAAAAAGAGTGTAGTGCGAAGTCAACTGCGTCACAAAGCAGAGCAATAAAAACAAGTGAGCGCAAAACACGGTATGAAGCATAAAGACATTTTAAGAAAATAAATCAAGGATAATGGGTCAATATAATCAATTTTACATAGAAGTCAAACGTTTTTTTTTTTGTTAAAAAAGCAGACATGTCCATAAGGACATGCCTACTTTTAAAAAGCGGGGAGTAATGTAACAATCCGCATTAAAATGCGTATAATATAAGTATCTAAAAATTCATTCGATTTAGAATAATTTCAAAGGTAAATGAACATCAAGTTGAGATAGAAATTGCAAGCACCAGAACGCGATAAGTTACATATCCGGGAAATGAACAAACTCAAGTTCAGGTTACTAATGCAAGCTTGCATAGTTGAAACAGTTTTTATGAGAACTGCACAATTGCATATTCATACAAACGTCCTTTGAAACAGAATAATGATTATGGCACAAAACGGTTAATGACGAAGTGTACGTCGGAATTAAGCGAACCACAATTTTCAAAAATTACTTGGAGGGATAATGAATGAAGGAACGGCAGTTAATCCGCGGGAGCCCTGTGCTTGGCTCACGAGCGCGGCAAGTTTTTCTAACGCACCGAAATGCGTTCGCGATACAATTATGAAATAATTAAAACTTTGATATGTTCGACTCAAGCTAAATTATAAGAGGGTTTAGTGCCAATTTGTGAGGAAGAGAAGCCGTCTCCTAAAATTAATAAATTTAAATCCATCTAAATGCCATGTGCAATATTCACGAATAAACGTCGACATCGCGATTCCGAAATTAAATATAAATTTGTGTCCACCGACGCCGCTGAAGCTCATCTATGTGCCAGGTTTGAATTTAAACGATTACTATTACTAACCCACTAAAGGTCTTGCAATATGTGTCTCAATTTGGGGAACTCCGTAAATTAATATATGTAATCTAGATCAGAAGCTTTTAATGACTTATATAGATCGTTGGGCGCCGTTTAGGGCTCAAGCGTAGGCTAAGAATTTTGATTTCCTATTAAGCGTACTCTACATGTTTTTGTCAACTGATTGGTATAATGATTTACCCCATGTTTTTATTCTTTTTAATATAAAAAGTTAAATAGCTATCGACTTTTCTTTCATCCCCCCATTTAATCACAAACGAACCTGTCTGCAACTACCACTAAATACAACGCAGATGTGGTCCGTTATAACATGAAGAGTTTTTCAGTCTAGTTGGATTTCAATGGGTACAAACACATCGTACAGAGCTGATTTTTCAGTTTTACGCATTTCTATCTCATCAAAGAGTGAAAGTGGATAAGGTGCTATCGTATTGAAAGTAATCTTCTAACTTTTTCTCAGATCTTCTAGATGGGCTTTTTCTAATTTTACCAGAGGTATTTATTTGTACGGGTCTTATGTTTAATTGCAATAGAAACTACATTGACAACCTATAAAAGCATGTGCATGTTTTCAAGGATGTCTGAAATCAAAAAATTAGCAAATGACCTTAGAATATCCAGCTTTTTCTACGCCTATAATCTCGAAACAGGTAGTCGCACGAAAAAAATGTATACAACATTTCTTGTACATAATCTACTCTCTTCAATTTTGATAATGATATATTTCACTCTAAAGTTGATATTAACCGAGATATTTACAAATAATGCAAAAAATTCAAATTTGTTGCCCTTTTTCAAGATGGCGTCCAAATCCGAGCTTTGTAGGAGGTTCGATTTTAAAAGACATCTCTTAACACGAAATCAAACAGATTAAAATTAATTCAAGCTTGTCCGGAATTGCTCCCCCTAACAGCCATTTTAAACGACCTATCGACTGGCCTAATAGTAGATTTAAATTAAGTTTTCACTACATAATTAAAAAAATCGGGAGTGTGCTCCCCTAGACTTTCTCGCATTCGCCTTGTTTTCTAGCAAATTTGAAAAGTTTATTGCAATGTATATACATACAGCGATAAAATTACATTTTCAGGTAACCACTACCTGTTTAGGTAAAGTGCCTATTTAGGTTAACCTATCATACTAAAATTTTATATCTGGGAGTCTTTCTCAATAATAAATGTATGTGCAAAATTTCGTGCAAATACCTTGATGCAAACTGGTACTTTACTTGAATGGATACCGCTACCTGTTTAGGTAAAATGCCACTTCCGGTTAACCGATCATGAAGAAATATAATATCTGGTAGTTTTTCTACATAAGAAATGTATGTACAAAATTTTGTTCAAATATCTCGAAGAAAACTGGTACTTTACTTGAATAGGTACCGCTACCTGTTTAGGTAAAGTACCACTTCCGGTTAACCGATTTCGCTCAAAATTTGACAGGAATCTACAAATTTTGAATAATGACTATGTACGTAATTTCAAGGGTCTAGCTTATTTTGTTTTTAAGTTATCGTGTTCACACACACACACACACGCACACACACACACACACACAGACATAATTCGAAAAATGGTTTTTTCGGACTCTAGGAGGTCCAAAACGTCAAGATTCGTCAAAATCTCAAAGTCGATTTTTTTGACGATTACAATACTTTATACTACCGTATGCGAGAAAGTAAAAAAACGCAATAACAAAAGACAGAGTTAATAGATACAATGGATATTTAAAATTAGTCACTATGACTTAAAAGCACGTCTTGAGGTAGTTTTGAGTTTAGACGAAGGTTGATAGATCGCAGTCCAAGCATGTAGCGATTGATAGCTGGGCAACTACCTAGATTGTTGCAGAACTTTTTGGCAGTGGTTTTTATAAAATCCTGGATGTGTAGGTATGTTCATTTCATAAAGAAAGAAAGTTCTAACTTCGTTGACTCAAAACCGATTTTAAATATTCTTTTTATTATTTTGGAAAGAGTTTATAGAAAAGTCCTTCATAGATAAAAAGGTGTGCTTTTTATTTTGTTAAGCCATTTTGCAGCCTTAGGCAAACAAGTAGAGTATCTAAACCTTCAACACAGTCTGTCTGTATCTCGAATCGGAGGTCAGCACTTTCAATTTCATTTAGCAAATATTTACAAATACCAGCTCTGTTTTTCCCATTTAAATCCGAACACCCTGTGTATGGGCGTAGCTGTCTCGTTTTAACCATTTTTAGATCTCCCTTTGTATGACACGTGCTCATTTAAGGCGCGAAAAACTGGCTTAAACCGGCGAAGACTCCGCGTCGGCATTGGTTGTTGCTCCGCGGGGGTAAAGCGTGGCGTCACCCGGATACTTGCAGACGCGAGTTCCAGCTGGGCTGCAAAGAACACATGTTACGGTATTAATTCATCATATCGACATAAGTCGTATTGATTGTTCAAAAACGGGTACAAACTACAGGGTTCGCCGGTTTTACTAAAAAGAACACAGATCTTAATGTGCTGGAGCAGATTTTGTTGCTCCGGTTACTCGCACTTAACGCAGTCGGGAAGGCGTGGTTCGAAAGCTCAAAGAAAAACCGGCGGCACTTACCCTGATGGAATGCTTAACAGAAAAAGAAATGCCTGAGCGCCACTTGGTTCTGGTTAGGGCTGACGTGTCTAGAACCAAGAACAATACACGTAGCCTATGTAGAAGTCCTCCAAGTACGTTGCTGAACACCTCCGCCTGTTGTTCACCAAGCCTCCTCCGAGTAGCCGGGTGACCTGGTCGTTAAATCACTTACCTTCAAAGCCACCGTCACTAAAGTATAACAAAAGAACACTGAATGGCCCAGGACTTGGGGCTTGCTTATCAAAAAGGCGTACTTTCAGCTTTACATTGCAAATTACACTCGGCCTTTGCCACACTGGATTAATTAATGACCCAGAAGGGGTTCAGAACTCAACAAATAATCAAATTGACTTCAATGGGTTTATTATTTAAAGAATTAGAGTTTACACAAATCTTTACATTGATAATAATCACCCGGAGGTGAATTCAAGCTTAATAAAGAGCAAAGATACACCCTACATGAATATAAAAGGGGATCCCACGCAAAGTTACCTTATGGCCTAAATATGTGGTTACACAACGGACAAAACGAAATAGATAACAGGGGTGAAGCCCCTGGTTAACAACAAGCAAATCAAAACATAAGCTTAAACTTTAAGTGAACGGGCGCAATATTTACGAACTCCCGGAAAACACACAAGAAATATAGTCGCAACTTAATTAGGCACAAGAACACAATTGGAGTAATACATAGCTCCTACCTGATAGCTGTAAGCACGTTATTTGGGGTTGGCGATAGTTACGAACTCCGCCTCGGCGAAGGCCGGTGAGACGTTGCAGAGGTGTAGCGGGCTCCCCAAATGGGAACGAAAGGGTTGTACAGGGGCCAATTCGGTGCGGAGGGCCAGAGGGTCGGTTTACCCCACGAAGAAGGATGGCAGCCAGCGGCGGGCGACGGGTAACTTCGACTTTAACACGGCTTCACAGAATTCGCAACAGATTTGCCGAAACTTTTTCCACTGATATGAAAAGTATTGTAGGCTTATGAGGACACCTTTGTTGAATGTGCAAAAGGGTGCAACTTGCTTTTCCACTCCTTGCTGGAGGGCAAAAGCCGATAGAAGGCGCCTCGCCAATAATTTGAAACCGCTTAACGAAACATCGCCCTTAGCCCGTGCTACCGAAAACTTTGAGTTGCAGTCAACCAACTATTATCGGGGTCTAAGCTGAACTAACTAACTTAACAAAAAAACCCACTCGCGCAAATCAGCGCAGCCCCCGGCTTCCGAAGGCCGGGGGAGTGCAAAACTTTACACACTGACTTCTGTAGGTGTCGGATACTGATTGAAATTTCAAATTCGACTCTGCGTGAAGAACACGACGGAAAAGAGTTTAGAACTCCGAAACCACTAATTTTAAATGCATCATTCCCTAAGGAGTTATCAATTTTTATTTCCTTTAGACAAAGCTTGGTGCAACTACATGCAGCATGATGTCATAGCTGTATTAGCAAAAATAAGCAAAGTTCCCAGAAGCCCCGGGTAACAAAACACAAGATAAGGGTTCCAATGCACTACTAAGCCACGCACGGAAAATTTACGAGCTTAAGTATCAATTACCAGCGCGGCTCTTAAAAAATACCAAGAACTAAATTTAAGCTCTGAAATCGGTGTTTAAATGTGTGACAACAAAGATTTCAGTAAGCCTTATTTTGAAAGCTTAATTACATCAGGCAGAAGGCAAGTTAAAGGTTGAGATACAAAGCGATCTATATGGAACAGTGAACAAAGAATGCCTTATCGTTATCGCTGTAATTCGGAGATTTGAAACTAACCGGCACTGCTTGCCATAAACGACGTAGTTCCGAGAACTATTTTCAAGGGCAACAAAAGCGATGCACAGAATTTGGGGCGCTCATATACAGTGTCAGCAATACGAAATCAAAGAAGGAATTCACGGTCACGAAATAAATATGCGAGGCGCAAGCATTTCATCGCCCGTCAAAATAAATTCACATAAAACTAGTACAGGGCCGTAATCAGTAAGAATTCGGGCGACAAATAAACGTAATTTTGAGCAAAACGAAAGAGGTCGAAAGTAATCTAACACACAGGTGGTGTGTGGCGTGTGAATTGTGACTTATCATGTCGTGGTGTGGGTGCAATGGGCATTTTGAATCCAGTTCTGCTTCCTTAAGTAAGGGGTCGTTCCCTTTAACTCGACGAGTCGAGGATCTATCCTGGCAGGACGTATGGAGTTTTATTGCCGCTGTTGTTGCTTTCGTAGGAGCGCATTCCGATCTCCGCCATGACCGGCGAATTCCATGCCGATTGTCCCGCATGCCTGTTCGCGGCTAATTGAATGCCACAGGCTGTCGTCCACCGCCAACCGACTGCACGCACTCCTCAAGGACCGTCTACGAACTAAGGTACCTGTAAATAGAACCATTTAAACATAATAGTTGTTACTCGTGTGAACGATGTTGCGTTTATGCTCATTCTGCAGGGGCGTATTTGTGCCACTTTGCTCGTTTATTACTGTTTTATGTGGCGCTCTGATGCTACGATGCCTTGTGACGCTACCGTCGCTAGCCTTCATTTAAATGTTGCATGGGAGTGAGCTTTGTGCCTGACCGTATAAAGAATTAATGAACTCTTCGCATATGTTTTTGTGAGGCGGCCGTTGCTAGCCTTCATTTTAGTAACTGCGTGTGTGCGGGCTTTGTTGTGCCTAACCGATTAATCCGCAAACGAACGCATCGCATAGCCGTGCGACGCCGTAATTGTCACAATTTGTTCGAGACCTTTCATATGTGCGCTGGCTTCGTGCCTCGTTTATCAAGTGTTAAGTTAATTTATCGCATGCCTGGGCGACGTGGCATTGGCTGGCATATATTCAAAATTCGCATATCTTTGCGAGGCTATGTTAGCCCCCTTTTGGCCAAATATTGCAGTTACGCTGCCCCTTTGACTAATGAATTAGGCCGTTAGCTAATTCGTCGCATATCTTTGCGGCACCGTGTTTGCCAACAGCCACACTGCTTCCGTCGCCTACGCCGGCGTATGATTTGTTGTCATAAACTAACGCCCCCTTTTAGGGCCCACATTTTTAACTGTTCTTTATGATGTAAAGTGACGAACCAACAGCGGCCAGTCAAGTGTTGTGTGTTGTACAGTAGCATTAGCGCGTCCATCAGCTAGTGCGTATTTTAAGAGATAATATAAGGTTGGCGGAGCGATATGCTGCCAGAATGTAAAGTCGACCAATATCTGATTAAGGGACGTATTATTCTTGTTCGACCTGTGCATGCTCTGTTTCAGATAGCGCCCTCCAGTGTGAAGATAGATGTAAGACGAGGCTTGAGAAATTGGAGCGTGCAGGTGGGTTTGGTGGCGGCGCAGCCGCGGCCAAAAGGTCCCGACATCGCAATCCCAGTGTTTTCAGTCACAAAATTGTTGTTTGAGCTTACAGCTCCCGAGCACCCTTATAGACGGAATATCTTAAATACTTCGCTACCGCTTGACCGTCCAGGCCCGGTCATTCGGTCACACTCTTACTACAGGCTTGGTGGCGCCCTATCAATTTTTACCTTTACGTACCGCCCCTCTGGCCGTTGCCCTCAGGTGATCTGGTTAAGACCCCGCCCTAGCTCCACTGATTGCTTAGCCGGCTTATCTTGTTGCGGCATGGGTAGCGCCCTAGGAGAACTTTTGTCCCGATTTTGTAGCGTTTCGCCAGCGCCGGCCGTTTGGTTGTTGTATGAGCCGGTGCGGTGTCGTAAAAACAATATAAGAGCGTAACAATTTTTTCAATTGTTATTAACAAATAAGTGATTTTAATACATTCTCAATTATTTGAAACAATTGCCTGACATTTAATAACATAAGGTTTTTGGGTTTTCAGATTACGAATTTGATATTAAAACTGAACTAAAATTAAAAAATGACGGATTGAAAATGGCCGAAAAGTGTATTTATCAAAAATAGAAAATAACGTCTTTAAAGTGGCAAAATAGCTTCATTTTTGAATTTCGCTCCGTTGCTTCATACGAGGGTCACTACATAAATTTCCGCAAAGTAGGTTTCGACATTGATTTCACAATTTTTTATAAGAGTGCCATAAAACAACAACATTTCAGTAGATAACTGACCTTGACAGATTGAGAAAATTGTTTACGGTTCGTATGTGATAAGCTTTTAACTGCTGTCAGTTGTATGAAAAATGGAAATAAGTCGAAGAGGTTATAGCGCGATAATTTTTTACGATTTTAAATCGTCTCTCACTCCAAAACAGTGCATCGGACGACTTCGCAATGCTTTTGCGGATGAAGCACCATCAGACCGCACCGTCTACGAGTGGTTTGGGAATTCCGCCGTGGCCGAAATTTTCTTAATGATGAAGTCCGTGAAGGTCGTCCAAAATCTGCGGTTACTGATAAAAACGTTGACGCTGTACGCCGTAAGCCGCCACCTATGCTGAAATTGAGGCATCCTTAAGCATCTCGGGGACTGCAATCAACAAAATTCTTCACCAACATTTGGGTGCCAGAAAGCTATGTACGCGTTGAGTGCCACATAATTTGGATGCAGCTCAAAAACTAGCACGTGTGGATTGGTGCATGAAAATGCTGAAGAGGTTTGCAAGTGGTCAGTCAAAACATGTGTATGACATCGTCACCGGTGACGAAACATCAATTTATTGTCATAAACCAGAAACGAAGCGACAATCGGCACAGTGGATCTCTTCCAAGGTGAAGCAAATCCAACAAAATTTATGCCATCTTGCAGTGCAAGTAAGAAGATGGTTGCTTCGTTCATTAGCCGATCAGGCCATCTTATAACAATTCCTTTGGAAGATCGTCGCACAGTAAACGCTGAGTGGTATTCCACCATTTATTTACCAGCAGTCGTAGAAAAAGTACGTACACAACCTCCTCGAAGTCACCTAATCCTACACCATGACAATGTATCATCCCACACCGCTGCTCAAACCATGGCATTTTTTGCCTCTGTAAATGTGGAACTACTGAGTCACACACCTTATAGCCCCGACTTGACACCGTGTGATTTCCATTTATTCCCCACAATCAAGAATAAATTGCTTAGACAACGGTTTAACTCCCCCTATGAGGATGTTGAGGCATATAATAACATGGTCGCTGAGGTGTCTCCAGAACAATGGTCACTGGTATTTGAGTACAGGTTCAATAAAATGAATAAATGCATACAATGTAAAGGTGGATATTTTGAAAAACAATAAACTTAAAATCCCTCATAGTTTGTTATCTTATGTACGTTGTTGCGGAAATTTATCTAGTGGCCTTCGTATCTAGGGGTTTTGGACACACTGATTATAAATATAGCACTAAAGGTTAATTTTTAATCTGTACGGTCATTAGTATTATTATTTAATAATCATTACCTATATACAAATAAAATTCTAAAATTGTTAAATTAACTCAAATAAGATAGATTAAATACTTTTTTCTACGACCACCACTAAAAGTAGGCCTTTTAACGCTAGCTTTTTTCACTAAAAGTGACGTTTTATAATTTAGCGTGTTTAAACAGATCAGCTGTTTACTTTTAGCACATGTGTTATAAAGTGAAGTGAGGTTATAAAACTACAATTTCGAACTGGAAGTCAGATGTGTAGTATTAATAATTACCTTTGATAACTGACTTTGACAGTACTGGCGCCACAAACATTCACCTGCGCGTCAAGGCCATCTCTTTATTATGACATAAATTATAACTGTCATAAATGCAAACCTTTGTTAAATCGACATTTATGGATTAATAACAGAAATATTAAGGTCGTAGAAAAAATATTGTATGCAAACTCGTGCTAAAAGTGTTATCGCACTCGACATGTTCTGAAACTCAGCCTTCGGTTTCGTTTCATAATTTTCATGTCTCGTGCATAAACATCAACTTTTAGCATAAATCGCTATTAAATATAACATATAATGTATGTATTATCATTAACCTCGTTTTACCTTTCGGTGTAAAGGCTGGTGGTTTATGTGCTTGCAACTGGCGGTACAATGCTCAACTTGCCTCGGATTCGGGATACAAAGTTGGAGCGCGCCTTTTTGTACTTGCACAGCAACCATTGTGTGAAGTGTGTGTCATGTTGATGTGTTGACCTTGTTACTCTATCTCTTAGGTCTGTGGATCTGAGTAGAGCACAGTTAATTTGGTGCCCAACTGTGAATGGTCTCACCGAGCCCGATTCCAATCGCCAAGGCTGCGGAAAATTCCGGCCCCCGCGGGATTCGAACCGGGGACTTGCTTACTAGCAATCCTAGCGCTACCCAACTGCGCTACCCGGCTTCTTTTTTTTAACATATTTATATATATTATAACATATAAATACATATAAATTCAAACGCATAAAAATGTGTTTTCCACGACCTCTTTGTGCAATTACCAAAAGATATTACTGAATTAAACGATTTCTTGTTTGTGACCGACGGAGAAAAGTTATTACATAAAAACAAATGTCAACTTGATCAACAGTATGGTGCAATTTTAGAGAGCTATATTAATTTTATTTTGAGTAATTATGGAAAAAAAGCAATTGTTGTTTTTGTAGATTACCAGAAACATAAAATCTGCTGAAAAAGATTGATGTCTAAAAAAGAAAACTGCACCAGATATTCGATTAGTAAGAAACAGATTTTTAAAGTTTTAGCAAAAAAAATGTCTTGCAAAGGTCCGTCATAAAAGTCGTTTTATTGATTTTTTAAAAGAAACTTAAGCTGCAAATAATATCCCTGCTCTCAAGCTGAAAGTAATACTGATCGGTTAATAGTTACAACAGCTCTCAATACATCAAATGAAAACATAGTCGTAGTATCAGAGGATATAGACGTATTAGTTACGAGTATATTAACAGCTTCAGCGTCTCCTGATAAAGATATATATATTTTAAAACCTGTCAAAAATAAAAAAACAGCTTACTCTAAGAGCCTGCAATTTGCTTATCCCAATTGTAGTGAGCATGTTCTTTTTGTACATGCTTCAACTGGATGTGACACAACTTCAGCATGTTTTAACAAAGGAAAGAATAAATTTGCCTAAATATTTGAAAATAGCAGCGATTTACAAGAGGCTGCAAAAATTTATATTAAAAAAATGCTGGTATAAAATGTATGTTTGAAATGTATGCAAAGAAAAGTAACTGTTTAAACTCTTACAGGTATGTTTAATTGATTTGAACGTTTTTTATTATTTATATCTTTTTTAAATAAAAAGCAGAACAATATTTAAAGCGCGTGTATTTGCAAACACGATTGTAACTGAGAAACCAAGATATTTCAACAAAAGATTGGGGTCGGAAATATGATACAGAAAAATATATTCCAATCCCAATGACATAAAAACCAGCTCCACAAAACATCATAAAAAATTTTTGCAACTGCAAAACTAGTTGGAAAAGAAAATACTAAGATGGATTTTCGGACCAGTTAGAACAGAGAAGGGAGACTTAAGAAAGCTGATGAACCATGGGATCAGCCAAAAGATGAAGGAAGAAGATATAGTGACATATATAAAAGTACAGCCGCTAAAGTGGTATGGATATATACAGAGAAGACAACCAGGATCAATGATAAGCAAAATAATAGGTTGGAGACCAGACATAGGAAGAGCAAGAGGAAGACCAAAGACAAGATGGGGAGAGCCAGTGCACGCAGATATAAGAAACCTAAAGATAACAGACTGCAGAGTGGAGACAAAAGATATACGAATCCAAAGAACTTAACCAAGCCGTCACCGTTCCCCCAAGAATGAATAGCCAATTTATAATGAAATGACTGCCTTAACTGTAAAGGTTTTTTTTAATAGAAAATAATAATTAGAGAAAATCACCACAATGTTCAGGGTACTTTTATTGTGTAAAACTTTGCCTATCAGTATTTTAAGCTAATCAAAATGAAATTTATTTGATACTTTTGTAATAAAATGGTTAATTGCCCCTTTCTATATTTTATCAAATTGCAATAATATTCTGGGCTAGCTTCGGCATGAACACAAAACTACTCTCTCACGTTGGGTTTAAATCTGAGTTTTATTTTACATTTTGTTTAGAATATTTGACTCAGCGTAGTTCATATATGCAATTTATTTTAGTACCACTGCTCTACTATATTCGGTTACTCATAGCCTCACAAACTTGACATTTACTACAGAAAGTCGTTAGTGTATATAGCGTGTATTTTAAGATTCAAAAGTGAAATTCTGCAAGTAAACGTCAAGTAAATTGAAGTAAAACTCCCGCCTAGCAACAACTAATTCAATTTTGTTTCAGGTATGACGTCAAAACGACGCGAGTTGTCTTTTGTTCTTGGCTTCCTATGATGGCTTCAAATTCTGGCTAAACCGCAATTTCTACTGACGCCACGCAATTTATTCAAACTGAGACGAACCTGGACGCTTGGAAACACAATGACTCTCCTCCGCAAAGTGTATTCTTGGATATTACTAGCTCTCCCGGCTCCCAAACACTCAAAACATGCCAACTCCTACATTTCAAATATGGGCGATTTTCGCTTCGGAGCTGGTGCAAGGTGACCCTGAGGTCCTAACTCGCTTGAAGTCGCTTCTCTGGCAGCAAATCTTGTTCGGGATGCTCATTCACACCTCCCTGAGCCGTTGGAATGGAGAAACCTGGATTCTGCAGCTCAAATTTATTATTCTTTATTATTATTATTAAATAGTCCGTTGTCGATGTTCGGAATGTCCAAGTGATCGGTGCCGTTGTTCAGCCGAAGATGGGTTGGTAAAATTTATAATTTTATGTCGCAGAAACTTCTGCAAACACTAGCACAGATGCCTGGTCACTTGTATAATATAATGGTAAACTCTTTAGACTTGGTAAAACACTTTTTATTATAAAAAAACATTACATTTGCTGGAGCAGAATTTTTCCCAAATTTGTCAATTTACAGCAATTTTCTTATTTTTCTGACAAAACAGTTGCTTACAAAAACGTGTTTCCGGTCAAAATTCTTGTTGTAAAACCTGATATTTGTCTACAGCGACCCAAAAAGCATATAGGACCCAAATATCAAAACTCCGCCAAAACGTTTCCCTATTTTCTACCATTTGACTGAACTATAACTTCGCGGTGCTCTTGTGGCTGAACGATTGGTCAAAGAAAAAAAACTTTAGTACATAAAATGTAGGAAATTTTATCTTCTTTCATTTCATGTAAGTTTAACATTTATGAAAAACGTATAGCTTTCGGGTATTGTTAGAAAATCTAAAAAAATCGTTTTGTACACCGTTTTTGCTTAAAGAAACGTGTTTCCGGTCAAAATTTTTGTTGGCAAACCTGATATTCGTGTACAGAGACCCAAAAAACATATAGGAACCAAATATCAAAACTCCACCAAAACTTTCCCCTGTTTTTTACCATTTCACTGGACTATGAATTCAATTAAATAACAGAAATATTAACGTCTATTAAAATAAATAATTAACATACAGTATTGTTAATATAAAATTGAATTGAATACAAATAATTACTTTGCCAGTATTTAAACAAAGGTTATAAAATATGACAAATGCATATATATTTGTATATTTTATTGTGGATGTCCTAATTAAATTCAACAGTAACCCAGAGGTTAAGAGTCTAACAATTAAAGTTATTACAAGTGCATGCTCAAGATGTGGACAAAAAGGTAAGATTTAGAACCAATTTTGATAAAACCCTGAAAACAATAGCAAATTTAAATAAAATAAAGTAAAAGCATTAAGACCACAACAATATATTATATAAAACTGGTTGCGGGCCAGCTTCTTGGTGTAGGAAGAGTGGCCTTTATTGCTCGGCGGCTTGTGGTGAATGTGGCGAAAATAGTTACCTTAATTCACGACCGGGAGCGTCAATGGAAGAAGTAGAGGAAGAAGAAATTAAGGCTAAATAATTTTTTTCTTGCTTTTAAATGTGTCTTGCTTTAATTTTAATATATCCATTAAAATATTATCTTTAATACTCGTTTAACTCTTCTATCATTTGTTTCCATCTTTTTTCAGACACCGTTTTAAGTTTTTGATAAATTTTAACATAAAATTTTAGATCAGCGGCAAAAAAGATAGGTATATAAGAAATAAAATCCGAATTTTATAGAAAATACCCCTTTCCGCCATTTTAGATCCGTCATTTTTTATTTTAGTTGAGTTTTAATGTCAAATTCGTAATCAGCGACCCCAAAAACCATCAGGCATGTAATAAAAATACCAAAAATAAAATAACCAAAAATAGAATAACAAAATTTGACCTTCGACGCCATTTTAATTTTAGACCAATTTTGAGGCTAGTTTCGTAATCTGCGACCCCAAATTTATGTTATTAGATTTTAGGAAAATAATAGGCCCTTTTATTAAACTAGTATAATAATATACTGTTCTGAATTCAGTCATCTATTAACGACCCCATATTTATGTTACAGGGATCTGCAAGGGGGGGCACTACTTTGAAGAATTCGCTTACCGCATGTCTCGCTTAGGTAAAGTTCTGCCACTGGCTTATAAAGGGTGCCTTGAGTATCATTCCGAATTCACCATTTATCAATTACGTCATGATGTTAATTAAAGCATCTCTATAATACGAGCATGTTTGTCAGCCATATTGAATCACATCACAAAAGCGGCAAATTCAAACAAAATAGTTACTTTTCAGGAAATGAAAATACGTTAATCTGTATACATCTGATGCAAAGCATAAAAGGCAAAAAGACACAGGAAACCGAAGACAGCTGGCAACTCAAAGACGAGGTTAGGACCTAGAACAGCGAGAATAGATAATATAACCCACAACGACTAAAATGTTTGACATTGTAGGGTTATGTTTTGGTTGCATCATGGCCACCAACATGTAAACGCTAAAGTACTGTGATGCAGGATTTTATGCAACTTGTGCGACATGCGTCTGCTTGTATTATAAAGGGCTCTAATGTTAATGGATTTTTGGCGTTGCCCAGACTAGAATTTAATACATGCTGGCGGCCAATTGTTGGTTACTTCTAAACATTTAGCAAGGAATATCATCAGCTAAATGGGCGTACGTGCCGACAAACGCAAATTCAGCTCCACGTGCACTGAGCTCTTAGCTCTTAGCGTTGTTGGTTACCAAACCTGAAATTTTATATTTTGAGTCAAGCTGCATTCCCGTTGTTTACAGAAGCCCTCATCATTATTTGATATTCCTTTAGAGAATTGTTTACTTGTATTTTGGATATTCTAAATTGTTTATGTAGTGCGCAACTATAGTTATGTTGTAGATGATTAACTGTCTAACATTTTCGATTATTTTTTAAATAGCTTTATAAACCTCATTTGCAATACTTTGGGTTTCTTTGTGTCACAGTGTCAATTAGGTAAGTGGTAAGGAGTCGCGCCCTTCAAGCGCGTTGCATTTAAAAGTTATGTTTAACCTCTGAGTGGCAAATTGTTAAAGAGATTGTAAAAGGGAAATTGTACTTTAGTAGTTGAAACAATTAAGCATTTAGATGACAAACACGTGAGTATTTATTCTAAATTAGACTCAATCCGCTTCTCCCGTGAACAGAGTGGACTTTTCGAACCAAGAATTGAAAATTACGGTGGCGCCCTACGAACTTATGCCGAACTTATGTCGTAACAGGCAGGAGAATTCCCCTAACGAAATTTAGGCAAACATTGATATAATTGGAATTCAGGAATTGTGCATGGCTACAAGCGTGAGTTTAATTAGAGATGACTTCCAAAGAGCAGGTGTGAAACCAAAAAGAATATCAGAAAATAATGAACAGTTTGGCTTCAATGAGGTAGAACATGAATTTACAACTTCGGAAGAATCGCATATGAATTGCGTGACAAAGTGCAATTGAAATTTTTAAGATGTTTAGACGACAAAAGAACAGATACTGACGTGCTGCATAATTATATCCTGCTGTAACAATGATACCATCATATGCAGCAGGCAGGAAAAACTTTTTTCAGTTTCCACATCAGTAAACGCTTCTCGTAGGACTGGAGTAGGAGACAATATATTCAAAATGTTGATTGTATTGAATGCAAATGCGAATTCTATGTTTTAAATTATAAATTCAATTTGTTAATTTTTTTGTAAATTTTGTAAAATGTTCAGGGATTATGCTGTAAAATTACTTGTTCATTTTTTTAAATTTTCTAAATATATGCATTTCAAATCTGCCTATTAGGCCAGTCAATAGAAACATTCTACCTTGCTGGGTCAGAGAAAGTTCTAATTTGGCATAAGAGTCATAATCGACATACTAAGTTTGCGGCCTTGAAAGGGCACCGCTCTCGCCGTCATCTTGCTAAAAAGCTACCAAAAATCAATTTTTCATATATATCTTCTCTCGTCTGCCATCTAGGCTGAAAATAGTTATTACAGGAATTGTAGGAAACAAAATTGCCTGCAACTTTTCTCTGAAACTTTTTTTTTCCAGATGAATAATGCATAAGTTACAGCGACGTAAAACGAGCAAATTTTTGAATTTTGAGAAAACGCTCCACTTGTCAAAATTTCGGCTAATATGTTTATTGTTATCTAATTCAAGTTTTTACTCATTTTCGCACGATAGTGCGAATGTAGTACGAAATATAGAGATAATATGGAAACGGAGTTTATGAACGACTTCGACTATGAGCGAAGCATAATAAACAAAATATTCAATGTAAGCAGGTAGAAGAATTCTTTCGGTTGGGGCCAATACAAAGAACGAAGTGTCTTTCATCCCTTCTCCCTCATTTTCGAACATCTGCCGTTCTTCAATACCTAATAGAAGCGAATCCCCCATGTTAAAAGTTGGCAGCGCGCCACCATTTTTCACATAGCTTCACCCTGGCGACGGGGTCTCCCATTTACAGAATAAGCGGGAGTTTTAAATGGCACATATAGGCAACCCTCCAATGTCATTGATTTAAAAAATAATTTGTGAATAAAATTTTATTTAAAAAATAATTCATAAACTTTAATTGCTAATGCTGAATTAGGCATTATCAATTAAAATTGCAAATTACTTCTTAAATACAAATTCCAACAGTACAACTTTTAATGTAAATAAAACAATTATTTATTGACAGCACTAGTAAGACAACTTTATTAATGCAGTAAATAGATTCAACAGAAATAATATACAATACAACAAATATTAAATTCTAGAACAAACAATAAATGCTTATAAAACAACATTGACATTTTGCCCGTGCCAAGGGGTCATTGTGCTGGTTGCCTTTAGAAAACTGCCCTCGGAGCAATTTTCATTGCAACCAGCACCTATAGCCCGTGCAAAATTATCAGTAAGTATGTCTTGCCCTTGTTATATTACTAATAAAAATTACTACTGTTGCTTATTATTTCATTATTTTATAAAGGAAACTAATTAGCTAATACGTCAAAACATGTACATACATTTGAAGATGTCAAAGGCTGATCATAACATGAACATAAAACTGTATTAGCTTCTACCACATTTGAAGGACTACCTAACGATTACTTTGTTACAGTATAAAATTGATTTAACGACACTCACGGATGAGCGGGTGCCGAATGCTAAACAAGTCCG
The DNA here is from genome assembly GCA_940337035.1 of Agriotes lineatus. Taxonomy (NCBI): domain Eukaryota; kingdom Metazoa; phylum Arthropoda; class Insecta; order Coleoptera; family Elateridae; genus Agriotes; species Agriotes lineatus. Next base: position 59,499 of record CALNHX010006452.1, on the reverse strand, counting down.
GGAAACGTGCATACCTACCCTAAAAGCCGCTGCTGAAATACGCTCAGGGAGGGGGCGTGGGCTTAAACGAGACACCATAGGTCCAAGCAAGGCGACCCACGCTTAACCAAACCTTGAAGGTCAAACGGAACAAAACATACCAAATACTACTTCTGGAAACAGTAGCGCAGCAACAAGCGCGCGGACCTACCTACAACGCTCATTCACCACGTTCGGGCTCGCCTTACATCGATCTTGACACAGTGGCTCAGTCACCCTGTAAACAAACATGCACAAGACATAGGAAAAATCATAAGTCGTTAATCAGTTAATACATCTATTGGGCCATTTCACATGATCGAAAAACTTACAGTTGTATCGACGTGGTCGGCACGTACATCAATTTAGCAGTGAACGGAATGAATACTTAACGGAATAAACCCAGCTGAAAAGCGCTTTAACTCCTAAACAACGAAGCATAACTCGTACAACAAAGGTTAACTTCTACCTGTGAGTGTACCTCGCCTCAACTGAACGTCAACTTCGATTACTTATACTGAAATGTCAATTGGCAACAAGCACGTTTACTACATAAAGGTTAAATCTGCACTTGAATGTACTAGGTTTGAATGAAGTATTGGACGACAAGTAAGAAAATTTTAATGGGATACAAATGTCAGCTTGCGGCAAAGAAGTTTGGTACACAAATGTTAATTTGGTATTAAATGTACTATGCTTGCATGAAGTGTCGCACGGCAATTAAGCAAGCGTTAATGCGATACAAATGTCAGTTTGCAGCAAACAGGTTTGTTACACAAATATTAATTTGTGTTGAATGTACAAGGCTTACATAAAGTATCGGACAGCAATTAAGCAAGCATTAATGCGATACAAATGTCAGCTTGCGGCAAACAGGTTTGTTACACAAAAGTTAATTGCAACAAAGTGAACACTACCTTAATAGTGGGTCAGCCTCAAGACGCGGCGGCGTAAGTTGGCGGACGTCGACTGCGGCTTTGCTACTGTGAGATGGTGCAGGTGAAAGCAACGGCGTCCAAGAGAATATCCCCAGCTTAAGCGCGGGACCAGATGCGTTCTGCCCCCTTGGCAAATTGAAACATCGGTACGGTAACTAATTAGCTCACTCGAGAAAGAATTCCGCTCAAAGAGACAGATTAAAACAGGCCACAGGCCTCCGAAAGTACTGTGTGGCTTAGGCCGGCACACTGGACATCACCAACACCTCGAAAGAAACACCGCAGCCCACACGCGACGCTAGTCAAGAAGAGACTCTCAAAAACCAACGCTCAACAGGGTTTCGCGCTTAAACACGCTGTCTGCCCGGCCACAGGTGTGACCAATAGCAAGACAGCAACTTCGCGCGTCGACGATGAGGCCGTTTCGGTGCGAGAAAGATCGACTAATGTTTTAAAAGTTTGACGATAGGCATTGCACTTGCTCCCATGGATTATGTTTCTAGAAAATATTATCAACGAGCTCTGTTACCAGCGATGGGACAGCCAGCTGCCAAAATGCGACGGCATAGATGTTCGTGCGAAAGCTAGACTGGCAAACAAAACCAAAAGCGACGCGCGAGTTAGGAGTTTGTTTGATGCGAAAACCTGCTGTATTAAAAGATAAAATACTACCGAAACGGGACCAATATACAGGCGGCCTCGCCAATTTTGTACCAAAACTGCTCCAAATGGTTATGTAGCTATACGAATTAAGGAAAAATAAAAATGGCCTGACAACTTCTAACTTTTCGGAAGCTAAGGAACGCGGTACAGAAATTTATGAAAATGCTGACCTATACAGTAGAATTTTTTTTCAGCCAGGAACGCAGGAATACTTCTTTCTCGTGCTGAAATTCATAAATGAAAAAAATTAAGTATTTTAGTTAAATGGGTAGGTGACGCAATAATTGCAAAATTAGCTATAGATGTTTTTATTTATCTATTTCGCTGTAAACAAACTAAACATATACATTGAGGAGCTGAATAAAAGCGATAGACATTAGAAGTATTTAAACAAAATATAGGTAATACTTACTGTTAACTAGCAAAGCGACGCACTTAACTACAACAAGCAAAAATCTAAGGCGTGGGGAAGCGCAAGGTTCTGTGACGTAATATATCGATAGTCTTGTCTGCTTCTGCATGTTACAGGTTGTAAATCTCCTCGCCTTGACCCTGCGGGGTGGCCCCGATCAACTTCGTGTTGCTTAATCATAGGCCTCAGTTCCATTCCTGTAGTCTACGTATCCTAGGAGCAGTGTACGTTCGCTATGGCTACTCCAGCAGATATTTGTTTTATATAAGCCGTTCACGAACTTTTTGGGACAGAGTTGGCTATGATTTTTTCTTCTCATGTTGGACTAACTGATTCGATGATGTAGCGGATGCAACTTTTTTTTTCTGTCAGTGTCTGTTCGACATTTTCTTGCCACCACATTGCCAGATTTATTATTTTAATATTCGTAAGAAAATAAATGATTCATCAAATGTGTAAAAATAATTTTAATTTCCGTCAAAGGAAAAGTCAAAATGCCCAAAATAATTTTGTTACAACAAAAAATTTCCATTAAAGGATGCTACTTCCAATTTAAAAAGGACAGACCAAATTTAAAAGAACGCGAGTCGATGTGGAGACTAGAGAATATCCGGCAACAATCTACCTATTCAGAAAATATAACCTTACACTGAAAACAACCTAACCTAACACAAAAAGTGTCAATTTCCACAGAGGTCCTGCCAACAAAATTACTAGATGGTCATAGCCCCACCTGACCCAAAAAGATCGTGAACGGCTTATATGTGAACAAACTTTGAATGAAGGTGAAGTGGGTACTATTAAAGAAAGAAGCTTGAAGACTTTAATACAATTAAGTGTCAAACGGAATGACGGTAAAGGTACACGGTTCTTAACAAACTTGAGTTCCGTGACTGTGCATGAAGCCTGCCGAAAGAATTACAAAAAACGAAAAATTAATCACCTTTTTTGTGTATTTTGTATTGTCTATTTTATGACTTATCGTCCAAAAAAATTTGTTTTATAATATTTTTATAAACACTGGCCTTATTGTTATAGATGCAAATATGTCTTATCAGCAAACACAAAAAACCAAAGGTTGAGGATGAAAATAGAACTTTTAATGAAAAATGGAAATTGGATTATTTTTTCACTCTGGTGAAAGATAATTGTTTGCCTTTTATGCTCAGATTCAGTATCCGTCTTAAAGGAATATAATATTAAACTGCATTATGAGACAAAACAAGAGACAAATTATAAAAACATGCAAGGTCAAATGCGGAAGGATCAATTGAATCAGTTGAAGAAAAGTTTAAAACACCAACAAAATATATCCAAAGTTCAAAATTTTTCATCGGATTTCTTATTACATAAGTTTCTTACATACTGCTCTCACAACATTTTTAAATGTGTAAAAAAAGGTTGCTCATCCCTAATCTAGGGCATCTAAAAGAATTAGAAGGCATAGGGCTATGACACAACGCCCACTGGTCACAAACCCCAACTCAGAATTTGGTCATAACGCCCAACTTCGATTCTGGTCACAACGCCCAACTTGGTCACAAAGCCCAATTTTGATTTTGGCCATAACTCCCAACTTGGTCGTAACGCCCAAAAACGATATTGGCCACAACGCCCACCGACGCCTGCTATAGGAGAAAGCTAACGACGCCACTGAAACCACCTTTTCAGTCACTACGCCCAACTTCAATTTTGGTCACAACATTCAATTTCGACTTTGGACAAAACGCCCAACTTGGTCACAACGCCCAATTTCGATTTTGGTCACAACGCCCACCTTGGTCACAACGCCCAATTTTGATTTTGGTCACAACGCCCAACTTGGTAATAACGCCCAAAAACGATATTGGCCACAACGCTCAACTTGGTCACAAACCCCAACCCAGAATTTGGTCATAACGCCCAACTTCGATTCTGGTCACAACGCCCAACTTGGTCACAACGCCCAATTTTGATTTTGGTCACAACGCCCAACTTGGTCATAACGCCCAAAAACTATATTGGCCACAACGCCCAACTTGGTCACAACGCCCACCGACGCCTGCTATAGGCAGAGCTGGGCAGTAATTAATTACTTTTTAATTAAATTACTAATTAAATTCCTTTTTGTTTATTTGCCTTGGAATTGAGTTACTTTTCAAAATGCGGTAATTGTAATTGGGAATTGCCATCTTTGTTAAAAAGTACTTGAAAATTACTTTTTAGAAGTAATTAATTACTGCATTCAATTACTCAATTACTTTCGTGTAATTAAATTACTCTAAAGTATTTAAATTACTTTATGGGTATTTGAATTACTTGTGGTAATTGAAATTACTCGAGGCAATTGAATTAGTTTGTGGTATTTCAATTACTGAATTACTGACCTCGATGGGGTGCTAAATCTCCAGAACGCATAAATAAGATAAGGTTTTATTAAGTTACATATTAAGCAAATGGCAGGGTATTCCCCGCGCAATATACGCCTAATTTATTATTTCCTCTGACGAGTCGAATAACAGCAACTTCTGCATTTTGTATAACGCGTCCACGAGCATTAGTACGTGTATCTGTAGCTTGTAAACGTTGTAATAGTGACCTAGTGACACTAATATTTATTGTGAGAGACGCTAAGTGTAAGACGCTATAAGAATATTTGCTGTAAGTACATTACAGATTACGATATCTACGGTAAAATAATAATTTTAAATAGCTTTATTAGACGATATTGGATCGTAATGATTATTTATTCATCTCAATTTGCTTGTTTTAAACGATCCGTGCAGGTGTAACAGATGTTAAGTCCAGAAAATTACGTTTTTGAGTGAGGAATTGAATTAAACGGACAAAATCCGATAACAACATTTAAACAGCGGAAAACACATATATAAAATGTACCTAATTGCAAAATCCCATGTCTGGTTAACTCAAAAATGCATTACGGCGTATGGTAATTTTAAAACGCCGCCGCATAAGTTTACCGCATTCTTGCATTGAACATTTTGTAAATTATCCATTCTTTGTCGCTTGCTTGTCTTCTAATGCTCATATGCTGCTTATACTGGCGCTAGTGCATAATTTTTATAGACTGCTGCCGCATGTTAGCTTCGATTATTATTAAAAACCCCCTTGCTAATTACGAGACATTCAAATATTGGCTTCGATTTTACACAAAATTCCATTTAGTTTTTTAAAAGAACAGTGTATAGTGAGTGACCCAATTTACGTAATTTCAGATATTTTATTGCTCTAAACTCAATAGGTATTCTTAAAGATGTTAATAACATTTTGAAATTTGAAAGCAACCTGAGCAATTTAATTGTCGAGCGTTCACAGTAATTTTCTTATTCGGTGTGTTCAAAAAGAAATTACTTAAGGGTTGGCCATGGTATATAAAAGTATTGGCAACAGCACGCTTTAGAATTCATTAACATAATCACTGTTGTTGCTGTCATAAGTTTATATTATATGCTGATATCGCGATTGAAAATTCTAAAAATTGCCATATTCAACCCTTATGTAATTTATTTTTGAACACATAGTATAAAGGTCACTTGAATGTAACAATGACTTCATTGTTACGTGCTTGAGCAAATATCTTTTGTTTTTGTAACTAAAGTACAAATTCTTATTTCAATCAGCCGTTTTCAACAATGTTTATCAGTCATCTGTCAACTTTCAACGGTCCCTGATAAACACCAAATTGATATTTTGTTTTAAAATTTCAGAAATTACCTAATACATTTTTAATAACTATTTGTATTACTAGGGAAGAAAATGTATCATTCCCTCCCGCAGATGTAGTTTAGTTCTTCAGAGTTTGCCAAAACAGTACCTAATCAATTTATTGTAATCATGTAAGGGATGAAATGACGTTTTAGTCCAGAGTTATACATACAACACTTTTACATTTTATGATGAGACTATCTCTTGTAATCAGCTGCATTCAAAAATATTTAAATATGAAAACTAGGAGGCAGTTGATTTATTATTAATAATAATCACATTGTCTCCCGTCTCTAATGGCAACGGCAGTCAATGTATTATATTCCCTCCCACTGCCATTGGAAACCAACCAGGGACCCATACGTATATTTTCCGTATACCCCTAACAGGCGACGGAAAATGTCACTTTCGTATAAAGGGGTAAAAAAAGTATTTTCGAACAGAGCCAACAAAAAATGCTCAACTTGCGCCAATTGGATCTTTCTTCTACAAAATCTAAATAGAAATTTGCTGTCAAACACTTAAGAAATCCAATGCTCCACCCTGTATACTTAGGTAAGTTACATATTTTCGTCATTCAGCCTCATGTTAAGCGTATTTAATAATAGATTGTTCTACAAGTTAAGAAAAGTGAAAGTTTTTCAACGTTTAATTTACGAGCGAGTGATGCAAAAGGAGTGGATTAATTTATCACGAACATGGAAAAATCACTTTTATAACATATTCAGCGTGCTATTTTTTTAATATCATTACAAAATCTAGCCAAAATTAAATTCGACTTTTCTTCATATTTGAAATTGTTTTTTCTTTTAATTGGCAGTGAAGAATGTCGAACTCGTCAAATAAAATACGAGAAATCGGCAGTGAAGTAATCCATTGTTTTACAACTTTTTGTAGGCGGCTGGGCGATAGGTAAACGTCAATCTACGTCAACGTCACCTATACAAGTTGGTTAAAATGTTGTAACTTCGCAGTTTCTCGATTTAAAAAAACAATGTACCCCTGGGCACTGGAAGTTCAATTTCAATTCTTGTGTGATTTATTTGGTTTGGCCCTTCGGGCCTCGGCAACTAAATACACAATCGTGATAAAAAGCTCAACTTTGAGTGATAACTTATGTGGAAACTAATATAAAAAATATATAGATTTGAACTTCCAAGTCTCTATACTTTCTTACTGAAGAGACTTTGTACTCAAGTATATTAGGTTTAATCGGTTTATTATAACCTAAGGAATCTATGCCAAATCGGTGTCCCATTTTTTTTTGGACACCCTGTATAATTGTTATACTTGAATTTATTTATTTACTTACATCTTACATCAAAACAAACTAAAAACTCTTGGTTTTGGTGAACGGTGCATGTAGCTAGAAGATTGAATTATCAAAAAACCTTCAAGAGTGATAAAGTATTAGGGCCGGTTGCAGAAAGCAATGTTAATAAGTCTGGTGTTAGCTAACGTCGCGTCAAAGTGAACAAAAGCGCATCAAATTTTGTTTACTAATGTATTAGTTACCATAAAATTTGAGATACGATTCGTTATTGTTCACTTTGACGTAGCGTTAGCTAACACTAGACTTAACGTTGCTTTCTGCAACCGGCCCTTAGGTTACTATAGTTAACAAAACATAAAAATTAAGCATTTTTAGAAAACGATTACGAATCGACACGACACTAATGATAGTTGCGACTTGCAAGAAAATTCTACTAAATACAACTATATACTAAAGTAATTGAAAAAGTAATATTGATGTTGTACAATTACAATTACTAAGTAATTGGTAATTGAATTACTATTTCCTGTGAGTAATTGAATCTCTGGTAATTAAATTACTACATTGGGCGGTAATTGGTAATTAGTAATTAATTACTTTTTAAAAGTAATTTGCCCAGCTCCGGCTATAGGAGAGAGCTATCGACGCCACTGAAACCACCTTTTCGGTCACAACGCCCAACTTCAATTTTGGTCACAACGCACAATTTCGACTTTGGACAGAACGCCCAACTTGGTCACAACTCCCAATTTCGATTCTGGCCACAGCGTCCAACTTTGTCATAACGCCCAAGTTTGATTCTGATCACAACATCCAACTTTGATTTTTTGAAACACATTTTCATAAAAATTTCGGGCTAGATTATAGTTCATAGCTGAAGAAGTGCAGGCACCCAAGTAAGTGTGTAGACCTTAAACTTCCATGTAATTGTATACTGTTGAATTTTAATTATTTTTATTGCAACATGATTGACATGTTCGGGTTACAAGTCAATACAAATATTAGGCAAACATACATTTTGAAAAATATATTGCAGACGAAAGTGTTGAAATTGTTGGAAAAAGTCGCGGTTTTTTTGGAGAGTTTGTCGGCAGCAGAGTGGTGCCTACATTTTTTTAGATACACTTACGTTTTTGTTATCTGTTTCCATATATTTTCTCAGGAGAATTTGGCTATAGTAGTGAAGCTATTTTCTTTTTCCAATGCCTATTTATAAAACTGTATTGTATATGAGCAAACCTTTGGTAAAGCAGCATTTTAATGATGAGGATGGACAAAGAGTTGCTTTATTCACTAGTGAATAAAGTAGTTAATAATCCATAGCAACTTACAAAATACAAATTTGTTACCGTGGAAACTGGTACACAACCCAGTAGTATGATTACATATTTAAAATTATTTATTCAATTTTAAAAGTTATTTATACAATTAATTGTAGGTATTGGAAAAAGTTTTATATGCTGCACGTGAATAATAGATGTTTATGCATTAAGGGAGATATGAATATGTTTTTCCCTGAGGTTGACATGTGTTACAGACCGAGGGCCTCTGGCCCGAGGTCTGTAAGTCAACCGAAGGTAAAGAACATGAATATCTCCCGTGGTGCATACAATATTTTATCTACTAGCATATTCCTAAAAATAGTATGAAATTTCAAAATGTCATAGACATTTAAAATTAGAATGTGTAAGTAACATCAAGGATTGCCTCATTGTATGGTTGCTAATAAGACGTTAATTGTAGTTGCATTGTTACCATGAGTTTCAGGGAGAAATAATTTGACAAGTCCCTTGGGAGTTATGAGTAGCTTTTCATATTTTGTTTTTATGGCGAAAATGTACAGTATGTTGTTGCTAGTCGATAAAGAGATTTTATCCATTCGGGGAAATTATATCACTCGGCTGTCTCGTGAGCTAAGATTTTCCCCTTATGGATAAAATGCCCCTTTATTCAATTGCACCATACCTACCTACTTTCCAACACCTACCTATAAAGTTGTAAGTGCTTTATCCGCTAAAACCACGTTGCTAGAGTAACACTTTAATGATAATAGTGAATAAAATTTACTTTATCCACGACAGTGTAAAATTGACTTTTAGTTGGCAGTTTTAAGTTTGTAAAACGACTGTTTAATAACATGTTTTCATTAGTCTAAGTCGTCAGCAGCAACGTGTTTAAAAGATTTCATTCGACACGTCGTCAGTAGTAAAGGTTTAAAAAAATTTAAGCATGCAAAATTACGACCGTTTGCAATTTACATTTAAATATTTTTCTTATATTTATCGTGTTTTGTAGATTCTATCGCAGATAAAATATTGTACGATACACATGCGTAAAGCATTTTTAGTAACTCACGGGGCTTAATACGCTCTCGCACTCGGGTTTTAACTCTGCTCCACTCGTGACTAAAGACTAGCTTTACTATTATCGTAAATTACTATTTTGGATTAAGTGCGCGAAATTAATGACTTTAGAACATGAAAATGTTACTTCTTTTGATGAGGCGATAGCCGGGTCTAAGAGATATTGAGGAATTTGTGAAAACCCATTTAACTCCTTTTACCCCCTTACGGGTTAATTTTTCAAAATTCATCCCGAACACATACTTGCTCCTTTAGGGGTTGATTAGAGCAAAATCCTGCAATAAGTTTTTAAGCATCTGCATTAAGAATTTTTGCAATTAAACACCGGGTGTAAGCGACATTAAGGTATTCGTAAAAACCCATTTTACCCCGTTTCACCCTCCTAGGGGTTGAATTTCAAAAAATGTCTTCTTAGCACTACCTTACGTAACAAATTGAATCTTCTACCCAAAGTTAAGGCTCCTAACACATACAAAGCCCATAAACTGTATTGTAACTCATTTGATTACTTACGTTCTCATTTTCCGCCACCAATCTGTATAGGTATAACTAGCAATTTAAACAATTCTGTCATTTCAATCCAACGTGCTTTCCGCGAGAGAACATTAGAGGCATTAAAATTCCGACGGAAAACTCAATGGGTGAAAATTCAGAATACGTCATAGACATTACAAGACGTAGCAATTTCTTAACGTTCCGATACCTACAATAGCTAATTATTGTTTCTTTTACTAAGCAGGTTCAAATTTATTTTCTTGAATAAACGCGGTCGCTGTCGCAGAGTGTAAAACGATAAAGAAGCTGACCTGCGGTTAATTAATTAAAATAATCAATGGTAGTAAAAATCGCAGATTAACCCCCTTAAAGTTCGTACTACACGGAAGCTCTAAAAATCTTCACTTACCGCGATGGCCGAGCTAACTCAAATTCGGCGATTTGATCGTGGGTTCAAACCACCAGCTGTGTACCCTGCAAAGTCTTCAAAAGAAAGGATATGGGCGCCAGAAATCAGATGATTTCGAATAATTTACTAAACTACAAATGACTAGCGTTTATTTAATAACTACTTAAAAATCTGTAGTATGATAATTCAATAATAAATAATCAAAACAATGTGATCACAAATAATGTTATAGTAGAGCTGTGCAACTTAAATGAAGGTTGCGACACGCACCAAGAAACCCCTTTTTGGGTTATTCAATTAATTGTAACCACAAATAAATCGAGTGGTATGCATACCGCTGTCATTTCAAAAAACCTTTCTGTTCAGGCTATTGAAAGCAAAAAGCGGCAATGCATAATGCATAATTTGTAGCTTTAAATATTAATCGTAATTAAATATACGCATTAAGATTCAAGTATTAAAATAGATTGACTGTATGAGATTAAACTTTATATGTAATAACAACGGAAAGTACAAATTTAAACTGACCGAACCTACTTAAAAGCAGAAAGACCGTCCACTTTTAAAGTAGTATGATATAACACCAAGAATCACTAACCTCCGACGCCCAAGGCTACTGTTAACCAAAGGCTGGCCAAGAGTTGCTATACCAGGGGGAGAAAGCGCCAGGGATGCTTCCGTAATTGCAGAAAAGCCATTCACAAGCCGCAGGGGCTAGGTAGGACGTTAGCAGGTGTTGAAAATTAAATCGGACGGCAACCTTACTTCCAAGATTAAATTCGCGGGTAAAACTGTCGATTAAGAGCTGATTATAGTCAGCCCTTCAAAATTAATTGTAGTGGCGTAATAAAGCACGAATGGGACCTTTTTAGAAGCAAGTTACTTCGTCGAGGTGCAGGAAAAGAATCCTCGCGCATTCGGCCAACTAACAAAGACAGCTGACGCTGCGACCTCGCGATAAGCCAGCGAATGTTTTTGGGGCTTTCCAGAATCGGCACGAAAAGCATGCACTGGTAAATTGAAATATTTCGAAACACAATTGATTATTATGCAAAGACAATATACAGGCTGGTCCTGGAATAATTGGTATGTGGAGAAAACATTCGAGCGAAGCCGAAAAATGGTTTCAAGTGTACAGGTTGGGGAAATTTCCATGTTTTCATAGGCAATCTCGATAAGTATAGGAGATATGGAAAAATGGACCCCCATCTTCTATCTTTTTTCGAGAAAAACTTAATGGTGGAAACCAAAATGGGCTACCGTCTTTTGTTTTCGAGTTTAAAATTTAATTTTTAAATTTTCGCTTTGTGACCATATTTGACTTTCTTCTGGCACTTTTTCGATACGAATGCAGTGGGTAGTCAGTTATTCAAAAAAAGTTTTGAAATTCGAGTTAGACCATAAAGTTGTATTTTTGTATATGGAACCCATAGTTGTGTGTGGTATCATGAGTAAAAGGATTTTTTCCCATTCCAGTAATATATATCATAATATACAGATTGGTGGAGGAAAATGAGGACATAAGTAATCAAATGTGCTAGAATACAGTTTATGGATTTTGTATGCGTTAGCCATAAACAGACCTACATACGATTAACATCTAGTATCCGCAGAATCAAAAGGTTTTGTTTTTAGAACACACTGAACTCTAGGATACTGGATTTTAAATCATATATGTCGACTTCTGCCTAACGCATACAAAGCCCATAAACTGTATTCTAACTCAATGGACTACCTATGTTTGCATTATCCACCACCAATCTGTATAATATAACATATACCGCCCCTCATAAATTTGTAACACATGGATTTTTTTATCATCCATTTATCAGACAGTTGTATTCCTGATACAAGTTTCTACATCTCAAACTAAAAATGCACTTGCCAAAATGTAAATATATTCTTTCGTATATGGGGGAGGTTAAAAAATATGAAAATGGTTCACGAATAAAGTACCCTTATTTTTCAAAATAGACAAAAATGTTATTTTAAGAAGAATTAAGAGTAGGTGTCAAATATAAAGCCAAAGTTACTTGCTTCGAAATTTTTTTTTCTGGTTTTTCCTATTTTTTCATACCACCCTGTGTATTATCAAATGAAATACTTCAAAGTTAACTTATCAGCGGATACGATAAACGTGTACTGCCAAATCTGAGTTTCCCCTCACTTAGCAACCAGGATATTACGTGATTCGAAATTAGTGCTAACAAATTTCATTTTTGTGTCAAATTTTTAAATAATTTAATAACAAACGGATCAAATAGCAATTTAAAATAAATTATAATTTTTAATAGATATGTTATAACAAATACTTCCAATTAACACTTTTGTGTATTTTGAAAAATAAGGGTATTTATTTTTCAATCATTTGCATATTTTCGAACCTCCCTCGTATATGAAGTAGGATATTTCAATTTTTGCAAATGCATTTTTAATTTGAGAAGCTGCAGAGGTTTTAATGGACAATAAAATGTTCTGATAAATGGATGTATGAAGGATACTATAATATTATAAACAACAATCAAACGTGATTAATTCTGTCAATCAAACGGTGGTATTGTAACAACGCAAAAACTTTGTTTAATAACTTATATTCTAAATGGCACAAGCCTTCAACTAGAAAACGACGAAATATTAAAAATTATGAATTGTTACTATAAAAGTAATGAAAATGAATAAATCGATCCCATGCGACATATGTCACTGAAATGGGAAATAAATTCCTCTTTCTCATAATGCCACAGTTAACTATGTGTTTCATATAAAAAATACAATTTTATGCTATAAGCAGAATTTAGAAACTCCTTTGGACAACACAGTACACCACTGAATTATTATCAAAAATAAATAATATTAATACTACTTACGGAAACTTGAAAATTTTGCTACCTCACCCTAAAAGTTTAATTTATTATTATTCATTTTAGATACACATTTTTCTTACTTTCTGTGCCGCCTGGGGGATATGGCCAAAATCAAAATTGGCATTGTGACCAGAATCAAACTTGAGCGGTATGACCAAGTTGGGCGTTGTGACCAGAATCAAAAGTGGGCGTTGTGACCAAGTTGGGCATTGTGGCCAGAATCGAAGTTGGGCGTTATGACCAAATTCTGAGTGGGGGTTTGTGACCAGTGGGCGTTGTGTCCAGGCCCCGAAGACATAAGTAAAGACTAAGTCGTGAATTAGGCTTACTGGGATACCAAATAAAAAACGCGCCACTTACTCTACCCCATGGTGATGTGGAAATGAGTAAAAGCTTGAATTATATAATAATTAATAGATACTAACAGAAATTTCGACGAAAAGTGGAGCGTTTACGCAAATTTCGAAAATTTGCTCCACCTTGCGTCTCTGCAGCTCATGAATTATTCATCTGACAAAAAAAAGTTTCAGACAAAAGTTGTAGGCAATTTTGTTTCCTGCAATTCCTGTAATAACTATTTTCAGCCTAGATGGCAGAGGACAAGAAATATATACGAAATAGCTATTTTTGTATTAAGGGCGTGAAGGAGGCGATTTTGGCCCGCGGCGGAATTATAAGCCAGAGGCCCGAAAGGCCGAAGGATTATAAAACGCCAAAGGGCCAAAATCGCCGTTCACGCCCGAAATGCAAACAAGATTTTTTGTAAAATCCACCATAAAGCTTTGAAAAATAAATGGCACGATTCGTTCTCAAAAATCAAATTGTTGTTGGTTGCCAATGTGATGCTGGTTTTTTAGGCCTTAGGGCGCAAAAGGCATTATTTACGCCCGCAAATTATTTTTAGGCCTTAGGGCGCAAACGGCACTATTTACGCCCGCAAATTAATGCATAAATGACCATATTTTAGTACGATTTTACAAAAAAGTTATTTTTGGCAACTTTTTAGCAAGATGGCGGCGCGAGCGGCGCCCTTTCAAAATCGCAAACTTAGTATCTCGATCAGGACATGCGACTCTACAAGTATGCCAAATTAGAACTTTCCCTGACCTTTTGCAAGGTAAGCCCTAATTTATGTCTCTATTGACTGGTCTTTATACTTAATTAATTAATTAATTTCACCCCACCTTATTAAAGCCAATACTGAAAAACAAATGCGAAACTGAAATCAATTTATCGCCTTTTCCACATGCTATATTTTTTTCTACATAATAGTTATTTATGTATCAAGGGCTTAAAACAGTCGTTTTTAGCCGCGGCGTGAAAGTTATAGCACGAAGTGCGGAGCATCGATGGCTATAACACGACAAGGGCCAAAGACGCTGGTTACTCCTGAAGTGCTACAGAACTTTATGTACGATCCAAGTTTTATAAAGGCGGATTCAGATTAGTTAAAACGTTGTGAAATGACAGCAGGGAAATTCTTGCAATTATTTTAACTGAATAGTACCTTTATAACTAGCTATGTATGGTTTTCATTAATACGTGTTTGTAAATAATAACTAAAATAACGTTAGCGAGCGGTGAAATTGTTTTATTTTATTTTGGAACCATAATGTTGTTTATTGGTCTTCGATAACGGACGTCAAATGGATTTTATGGCCTTAGGGCCTATAAAGTTGCGAAACAGTATAACAAGCACCAACAATGTAGTATAGCAACACCCATGATACTACTACTACTAGTAGTAGTAGTATCATGAGCAACACCAACAATCTGGATAAAAACTATAGCACCCTAAAACTACACGACACCAGCACAACGATGACGCAGTAGCCTGTACCCAAAATACCGAATTCTTGAATTTTGTCTACTTCAGAACAAAAATAAAATAAAACGTTGTATGTAACACATGCCTAATCGTGATTCTGCCCTTAATGCATACATAACTATTTCGTCCGCTAAAATGACGTCAGCATGCGATAAAATTGTTTTACGACCTCTGCCGTTATTTAGGTGGTGAAAATTATATTTATCGCCCGAGGGAGAAAAAGACTAACTTTACACTGAAAAAAACGTCTATTACTGATCAATCGTATATAATAGTTATTTATGCAACAAGTGCTAAAAGTTGATGTTTAAGACATGAAAATTATGAAACCAAGCCGAAGGCTGAGTTTCATAACATGTCGAGTACAATAACACTTTTAGCACGAGTTTGCATACAATATTTTTTCTACGACCTTAAATTTTCTGTTATTAATCCATAAATGTCGATTTAACAAAGGTTTGCATTTATGACAGTTATAATTTATGTCATAATAATAAATGTTTGTGAAGCCAGTACTGTCAAAGCCAGTTATCAAAGGTAATTATAATAGTACACATCTGACATTATTCATTACATAACGCTTTAATTATTTAAAAAACACTTTACCTGTAACGCAAGAAGTAACTAGAATAACTTTACAACCTCACTTCCAGTGAGAAATTGTAGTTTTATAACCTCACTTCACTTTATAACACATGTGCTAAAAGTAAACAGCTGATCTAATTTTAAACACACGATAGTAATTTACGATGCAAGTAATGCTATCAAGCTTTTTACATTACGAGAGAATAGTTTGAATGAACGAGCTACGTTAGGAGCTAGTTCTTTATAATTGTCGAGCTATGTAGAAAGCAGATAACGTTACGTATATTGTAACACGGTTTATTTTATCCTAAAATACTAATCTTTTTAAAAAATAGGAAAAATGGTTATTAATGACGCTTACAACAGCGAGTGGTGGTATCACTAGTAAGATAAAAACTCAATACTGTATTGTTGGTAGCACTGTCAGGTTATGTTAAATTTTAGATTTTCAGGTTAAGTTTTGCGTCGGTTTGTGTCAAATAACAAACAAAACCTAACCTACTAACATCGAATTTGACATAGACTGACAATACACTTCAGTGCTGTCAACAAGTGATTAAATGCTAATAAAATATCGTTATGTTATTTTTCTTAACAACACTAGTGCTGTTAAATACATCTTAACGCAACTCGTTGCTAAGGAGTTATTGTCATAATAACATAATAGGATAAAATAAAATTATAAAACGTCACTTTTAGTGAAAAACGCTAGCGCTAAAAGGTCTAATTTTAGTGGTGGTCGTAGAAAAAATATATATTGCTACGGAGAGAAATCGAGATAGGCACAGCACATTTAAGTTTAATTAATTGATATATGAGAAACTATAGTTACTAAATGGAACCGACGATTCTGAGGATAAAGGGCGCTTAATCAATAAACGTACTATAAACAAAATATGTACAAGGCAACTCTTAATACTCTATAAACACAATTTTTTCAGTGTGGTGACTCTGAGATCTTGAATTTGCTTTCCGGGAGTTGTATTTCATGGTTTTAAGCTTCTTTAGTGTTCTCTCCAAAACATTTTGCACTATAAGCACCATTACTAAGGTGGGTTATAAATATCTTAGCAACTGATACGTCTAATTATGCATTTAAAAGAAATTTAACTTAACCTAGTAAAACGACAATGTAAAGTTATATAACCTATGTATATTATTGAACGATATCAAATTATTTATTGATTATTTAAAAAACTATATAGTATAAGAGAGTTAGTTTTTGTTAGTTAAGCATTGGAAATACCTGGAAATTCCTAAATTAACATTTCGTGGATAACAACGAACTTATTTCCGATCATCAGTTCGGCTTTCGAAGCCTACACGGAACCATCGAACAAGTCCACCGAATAATAAATATAATTCATAACGCCTTTGAAGCGAAAATGTACTGCTCAGCAGCATTCTTGGACATCAGCCAGGCTTTTGATAAAGTCTGGCATGAAGGTCTACAATATAAAATTAAAAAACATCTACCGTATGGTTACGTCATCATCCTTCAATCCTACCTAATGGGAAGACACTTTTTCGTAAAATATCAAGATGAATCAACAGACCTGCTATCAATAAAGTCCGGAGTACCACAAGGCAGTGTCTTAGGACCTTTGCTCTACCTCCTGTACACGGTTGATCTGCCAACCACCAACACCACTACAGTTGCCACATATGCAGATGATACTGCTATACTCTCCGTACATCAAGATCCAATAGTTGCATCACAGCACCTTCAGGAATATGTATGTTTTACTCCAAACCTGGCTTATGAAATGGAAAATTAAAGCCAATGAATTAAAATCAATACATGTCACCTACACATTAAATCGAAACACCTGCCCACCGGTTACGCTAAATGGTCAACAACTTACACAAGCAGAAGACACCAAATATTTTGGACTCCATATAGACCGACGTTTAACTTGGAGAAAGCACATCTTCACGAAACGGAAGCAACTCGGACTCGAGCTACGGCAGATGTACTGGTTGTTTGGGAGGCAATCCCAACTCACACAAACTACTGTTGTACAAGGTCATTCTTAAACCTATATGGAGTTATGGGATTCAGCTGTGGGGCACAGCGAGTAATTCTAATCTTGAGATCCTACAGCGCGTCCAGAATAAAGTACTACGACTAGTAGTCGACGCCCCCTGGTATGTTCCGAACACCAGAATATCAGAAGATTTACACATACCTACCATTAAAGAAGAAATTCAGCGATTTATTGTTAATTACTGTGCTAGAACTGAAGTTCACCCTAATGTGCTTGAGCGATCATTATTTGAACCCACTGGTGCCAGGTTTAATTAGGCTTACTTAATGACAATTAGACTCACTGTGTATTGTGTAATCTATGTTCCCACAGCATCCTCACTAGGATATATATATATTAAAGGGGAATCTTCACTGGAAGCATCTCCTGCATGTCATTATTTGTATGTACATATCTGTAATAACTGTCCAACCAATTACTGATTGTCCAACGGACAGATTGTTAACATCATGGTGTTAAATAAAAAAAAACATTTCATGCCGTTCTTAGAGCTATGTTGGGATTAATTGTGTCACATCGGTATTGCAGAAGATTGGGCTAAAACTTCATGTACTTGTAGTTTTTGAGTGAGATTTAGTGTTCCACTGGGTAACTCTAGATTTAAATCATGCTTTGTATGACATGTGACTTAAATATAGAAGGAACACCTAGAACTTTAAATTTAATTTGAGAAACAGTTCCAACGTTATTGCATGAACAAAATACATGCAATTGTGTAATTTTGGACGAAGAACCCAAAAGTAGTGGTTTTGTTGGACTAGGAAATGTTTTATTATGATAAATGTAAAATTAAAATGCGTTAATGTGTCATCTTCTAATTAATTTGCTTGAGAAGTTTATGAAATTTGGCTTAGAGATATAACATAGGCTATATTTTGTGATAGTCAGTCGAGTTTCGCCTCTGACGTGGTTCACAAGTTGAGTTACCGTGCTCTTCTGTCCCTTCCCTTGCAAAGAGTTTCGCCTCTGGCGTGCTTAACACGTTGAGTTACCGTGCTCTTTTGCTTTTTTCCTCCTGACGAAGCCCCTTACGAAAGTGGGCGAAACGTTGAGTTCTTCGATCTCAATCATGACACAGTCCAATCCCGGAAGTCGTTTGTTACTTAATCCAATTCCATTTAAATATTATTATTTTCTTATGGGGAGGTGCGGAGTAGGCTTTGTATTAAACCAACGAGCAAATCAGTCTCTTATTAAATGGGAGCCAATATATGAGAGACCAATTAGAATAAGGATAAAAACAAAAAGCAGGAGAATGAAAATTATACAATGTTATGCACCCACTGAAGTATCCAAATATGAAGACAAGAAAATGTTATACACTAAACTAAACAGGCTAATAAGAAGTATTCCTAAAGATGACAAAACAATTTTGATGGGAGATCTTGACACTAAAGTAGGATTAGAAAACAAGGGATATGAAAATGAAATGTAAGGAGCAGGGATTGGCAAACGCAATGAAAACGGTGAATTGCTGTTAGAATTATGCGGAATTTACAACCTTAAAATAGGAGATACAATATTGACACGCAAAACCTGCCATAAGGTCACATGGATGTCTCCACATAGTAAGACCGAAAGTCAGATTGACCACATATGCATCGAACAAAAAACCACTAAAATGTAGTGAAATACTTTCAACCAGAGAGGATCAGACATAAGATTAGACCACAATCTACTTATAGCTAAGTAAAATCTAAACATGCAAAAAAAAGGCAAAATATCAAACATCCGAGCAACAGATTTACGATACCAGAAAAGCTAATAATGAACAAATTAGGCAAAAATATAGGCAAGCCTTGAGAGAGAGAAATGCCTTCCCATATGAAGAGAATTGCCTGGAGGCTGGATAGCTTTCCGTTAATTGCGCTGAGCACACGGTTGAAACTTCAAGCCGTGTTTTAAGATAAAGTAGTCAGGGCCTCAGAGCAACGTTATAATTTGGTAACTACCCTGAAGTGCAGCCAAAATTTTAGGCCTGGAAGGCTAGCACCTCGATGTTAATGAATCAAACACTTAATGCCGATTATTTTTATTATAAAAATATTGGTCTATATTGTAAAGGTAATGTAATGTGATATAATATCGTAATAATTTGAATTGTAATTACAACTACCTTACTTACATTTATTTAATTCAAATGTTAGACTGACCAAAAATAATTCTGTTTTAACTGGGTTCGTTAACTACTTACAAATAAACAGTATTATGCCCTTTATTGTATTTCATTCACCTGCAATTTAATATTACAAAAGGCTAGCTCGGTAGACAAGAAAAACTCATTCATCAGAGTTGGGTTCCCCGGTTCGTTAATATTAAAATTCGTGTGATACGCCACTGGGCTGCAAATTTACTTCAATCGCGCAGACGCCACTTGGCTGCGCTGTCAAAATTCTTACACAAATCGGTTTATTGTTGTGGTTCGCGTTTTGTGATTTTAAATTTAACAAAAGGAGTTTTATGAGAATTCGATAAGGTAATTTTTGAATTCTCGCACCTTCCATGTCATTAATCTATCTTTTGTTTGCAGGCAAAACTTCTACTTGATTGTTAAACGACGCCAAACATGCAATTGTTTTTCTTAACCTCAAATCTGGATTTTATGCAATTACTGGATATTCGTTTTTAATAGATGCTTTAATCTGCCTGGATATGGCTTTCGTATAACGTACTCTTAATCTAATGGTAACTTTCCGGTTCCTAAAGCCGATACTTTGATCGCAATCTAACCTGAGTTTTCTGCAGTGCTGCAGTAACTCGTTCGGACAGCGTCTCCTGATGATCTCTGCCTGAAGCTGGGCTCCTGGGATGCTGTGACTGCCGTGACGGCCTCCCACACGCTAGGAAATTATGCTGACGCTGAAATGTCGGGCTCGGGAAGTCAATTGTGACCGTAACTGATGATCGTAATCTGCACTGGTCCCTGCCGAAATCCTCGGAAGTTGGTAGAAAAGGAAATTATTTTTATGTGTGGGAATTTGCTACCCACACGTTCACTGGTGCACTGGTAAAATCTCTACACAATGGTGTACTTTCTATTATTATAAATTAAGTATTTTTATATTAAAACTGCACTTAAATGAGAGACCAAAAACTGTGTCAATAATTAATTTTATTCAAATGTTTTTCGTTGCTGGTCGTTAATAACAAATGCCTATCTAAACTACAAAAACGGATAGAGATCAAGTTCAATACAATAACCTTCTTAACTAATATTCCTTATAGCTAAAATTATTTACAAAATTTCTAATTCTAAAATATTGTCTTTGTAATTTTATATTAACTGTCTCATAGCGCCACTCACTTTGTATTATTTAGATTGTCTTTTCACTCTCGCGTAATTATACTGACTTGTTTTTTTTAAATAGTCCATTTCCATGACCAATTTTGTTTCACATCCTGTTGTGTGTCCTTTTCCTTCTATTTTATCCACTGTCTATTTTTCCAGATTTTCAAATATTGCTGTCTAATATTACAATTGCCATGTTCTGTCTGTTTTATGCTCTTTGCAACGTATTATAATAATTCTGCATCGTTTGCCTTTATTTAAAATGCTCATAAACATATCCTATTTAATTATTCTGACATCTACGCTTCATATAACACGCACATATTATAAACCTTTCTGCGACAGTTCTATTTATTTGGTTTGGCTTTAATTTTGCACAAACCTCTTATTTTTGACTAATTTAAAATTATCGACTCCAATCTATGAAAAACGAGCTCTGCCCTTTGCCTTTTGCACTCAAATAATTTCATTACTACTGGCATTGCTTTGCAAATGTAATTACGGGTTGAAATTTATACGCTAAATCTGGCAGTTGTATGAACTACCCCAACTCTGTGCTATCTGACTGGCTTTATTTATTTGTGCTGCAAGCAGAGTTGAGTAGAGAGTTCAATACCATCTCAGATTCCCCCTAATTTTTGAGAATTAAAATCACCAAGCATGCGTATCATTTCTCATCATACGTTGCTTGACATGCGTTGTTATTTTAATTATCACAAAATTTTCGTTGTATGACTCAAATGTTACTTTTAATCAGTCCAATCTGCTTATCCCTATCATTCTATTCAACTTTGATTTAATAATATATTTAACCTAGTTCCTATTCTACCTATCCTATTTTCCTACGCTAACCTAATCTATCAAATGGGGAAATGTTGGGCCACCTTAAATTGAAAAATGTCCCCCTCTATGCAGAATGCGGTATATTTTCTTGAGTCCTCGTGTAATGGAATCAGCCAAAATAAGTTTTTCAAATTTAATTTTGTTAATACTTTCTTGTCCCATATTTGACTTAACAAGGCATCGATTGTCTGCGGACTTTCATATTGGGGTTTCGTAATCTGATTAATCCTACGTGCATCTAAACATAACCTAAGACTACCGTCGCTTTTCTTTACCACCACCATTGGATTAACGAAGTTTGTTTTCCAGTGATCTATTACATCATCATCTAGCATTTGTTGTAACTCATGTTTCACTTTTTCGCGCTGTGCAAATGGTATGGGATAAGATTTAGATTTAAAGCCCATCGTTTCGTCGACAACAAGTTTATGGCAATATTTCGTTGCTTGTTCGGTTCTTTGATTTACTATACCTTTATTCCTTTCTATGATTTCCATAATTCTGCCTTTATATTGTAGATAATCAATCCCTATCTGTTCATCATCCAGCATTCCTTCTATTATCGCATAATTATTTATAATCACTTCGTCTCCTGCACTTTTGGCTAGGCAACAAGTTATATGGTCTCCTACTTTTATTTTAGCTAGGCAACAATTTTTACGTTCTTGATCCTCAACAGACCAAGGCCTTCTTATATCATTTATTTGGATGCACTTTTGCACTCCATCAATTTTAATTCCAACTTGCTGAATAATATCGACACCTATCACAAATTGTACATTTAAGGCAGCTACTATGTAAAATCGGACATCAAATTCTTTTCCATTTATGTTGATATTGTTTGCCAATACTTTACTGGAAGTTGCGATTTTCTTCCTTATTGCGGACAATAAATCGATTTTGTTAACTTTAATAATGGTGCTTTGTAAAATATTCCGATGCTTATTTATGACTTCCTCCTGTACTAAAGACACCATTTCTCCGCTATCAATTAGCGCATAGTATTCCTGATCTAAAATTCGCAATTTAATAAATGGTAAACATAAGTTTGTAACATTTTCTTCATTTTCCTCTAATAAATATTCCCCCGTTTTATCATAGGCGATGACAAAGTTGGCAATGTGTTTAAAACTACTATTATGTACAAAATTTACAGAAATTGAATTTTTTTTATCCCTCGAGGGCTCCTCGTGTAGCTCGGCTATCTCAATCCTGTTAAGGTCCTCTGCATTATTTATGTTCCCGGTTTTTTCACTAAACAGTGCGTTGATATAAGGGCGGTCTCTGTTTTGATTTTTGTCCATTTCTTGGCACCTTTTCTTGTTCCGTTCGTCAATTAAATCTTCATAATTCTTCCTATTAACCCCCCTATTATAATTCTGTCGGTTTTGGTTCCCCCAATTATTGTTGTACCCTCTGTTTTGGTTAAAATTTCGGTTATAATTATTGTTCCCATAATTCCTTCCTTCCTGTCGATTATAGTTGCTATTAAAATTATTTCTATTTGGCCTAAATTTATTCTCGAAAGTTTCCTCCAATTTTCTTTTACTATAATTTTGACTTTCCGTTGTTCGGTTATCTCCTCTTTCGTTATACACTGCCAGATCGTAATTTCTCATGATTTCCAGGAAATCTCGTAGCGTCTTGACATTCTGTACTGCCACTGCCCTTGTAATTTCGGCTTCCAGGTGCCTCGACAGATGCTGTATTATTTCCTCCTCTGACAGCTTTGGTGTAAGATATTGTGCCTTGTTGAATCGGGATACGGAAAGTTCGTTCCCCACATTTCGTTCCCGGGATATTTCGTCTCCCCACATCTCGTACCCGGAAACTACGTTGCCGAACGAGCTCAATTTGTCTCCTAGATTACAGGGCGTTGAAAAACCAGTGCAGCGATCGGAATACAGTGTTACGTGTAATTTTACATTTAGATACAGTTAAGGATTGTTTGGATAATTTCTTAGTTTAAATACATTCATATAGTTAGATTTACCTGCATACGTTAGGTGTAGCTTTGGTTGCATACTCATTTTTGCAATTTTTGGGACTTTTGAAAAATCCTTGTTTAGGGAATTTTGAGTAACAGTTTTGAAAATTGTTTTGATAGTACGATTTCCGGCGACCATTTTTTAAGTTTTCCTTTTTGGAGCTGCATGTGATTTTTGGGAATTTTCACTTAAGTGGATTACATAGTTTCCATATTTCTTTGAGGAATCTGCCATCCAGAAATAGGAAATGGGTGTTATATTGCTAAAATGAATCCGATTGTATTGGGATAAATATATATTTCTGCAATTTACTTACTCGAGGCCACATTACAACTCTGGTATGTTAATTTATGGTTGCCATTGAACATTTTTCGATAACGTCTCGTATTTAGGCCTCCTCGTCCTAGTTTGCTGTATCGTTCTCCGATTTTTCGGGATCTATTATGCCTGTGGCATTGTTGTTACTTGACTAAGGCACCTGGAGCAACAATTCCGTTCCAATCCGAGCCCCTCAGCACATGTGATAGTTCGCATGCAAGGCTTCTCCCCATGGTGACTGCACTCCACTACGTTTCTCACCTGCAAATTTAGATGAAGCCCTGACTCTTTGGAGGTTACTCAAGCTGGTGGACTTCTTAATAGCTATCCCCCATAGCTGTTGATGTAGCGATCCTTCTGTGCACAATCCAGGTATCTACAACACCTAGTGTTATCTACCTTTTGGTGTTTATTGAACTGAAAATATAGTTCGTTATGGCACTATGATCTTTACTTTATGTATTGTACTTACCTAGGTATATGCTAGCGAAATTCATGCCGTTTTACATGCGGAATATTGTATAGCTTCGTTGTACATCACGTGCAATTACTTTTGTGTAATAGGATAATGTCATTTTATGCATTTAATATCTTTACGTTTGGTAGTACTGCTTTGGTCGCATTCAAGTTTCAGGTACTTGTCAATGTTCGAAAATTTAAACCATTATTGGCGGAGGTCTCCGGGAGCATTAATTTGACATTTCACACAATATGAGCACCGTAAATACACCATTTTATGTGTATTAGCACTCCCCTAGGCGAAATGGTACCAATTCGAAGAGGTTCGCGACTAGATAGATTATTTACTTAATTAATCAAGCGATTTAGAACTTACTATTCTCCCGCATTCCGGTATCGCTGTTTTTAATTATATTTAAGTCACTATCGTAGTTGATGCACGGGTACTCGAACGAATTGCGATTATCGTAGTTACATTTTCGACTTTATTAATATCAAATCTTGTACATTACATACCACTAAGATTACATTTACAAACTATTCCATTTACATACTATTATCACAGAATTGTGTTGCCTTTTTCAAGTATGACACAGAATTTTGAATGTGTACAAACTGTAAATAAATAACTAGGTTATTTCGAGTCTTGGTGTTTTCTGTCTTTTATTATTTTTTTTGTGAAACAGCTAGTGGTTTAGGAATTTACACGGCCACCTGTAGGTTTTCTGGTTTGGACCGTCTCAAACCAGTGGCGCTTCCGGACAACCCACCCCATCCTGCTCAGGACCTAGCTTGGCAAACGTTTGCTACACGACTAGACGATTCCTGTACCACCCTGCTGTGAAGTATTTATAATTTTTGTTTTTACGTGCGAATAAATTCCCGTGTGTAGCAAATGTAATAACAGTTAGAAAAGGAAAGATATTTTAATTAATTTATTTATGATAAGAACAAAATAAATTGTATTTATTAAAAATGACGGTTAAATCTAAGTACGTATCTTCCTAATATTTTTTATAGGGCCATAATTTCTCATTCTGAACAACTTTTCTTAGTAATATTTTGCCGTACCATGAACAAAAAGGGTAGTTTACTTGAAAAAAAAGTTTTTGCGTATCTGTCAAGGACGACTTGTTTTTGAAAAACTGAAAATTTTCTTAAAATTCTCTACAAACCAAGCAGGAATTATAATTCCTATAACATTTTTATGTAAAACCAAAGAGCATATGATCTTTGGTAAAACTAAAAATACAATTTAGTTCCCTATTGTAAACCTAATCGGGGGACATACTGTATATTGTTCTTATCAGTTTATTATGATAAATAAATTAATTAAAATATCTTTCATTTTTCCAACTGCATTTCGATCTCTGTACTCGTTTTTCAACACCATGTAATCTAGGAGACAAATTGAGCTCGCTCGGGAACGAAGTTTCCGGGTACGAGATGTGGGGAGACGAAATATCCCCGGAGCGAAATGTGGGGTACGAAATGTGGAGAACGAAATGTGGGGAACGAACTTTCCGCAAACCTGTTGAACCTGTGCATGACGTAAATCTCTCGACAACCTCCGTTATCAATGTACTTCCCCGTAATTCCGTTCTAACCTGGGCATAGCCATATTGATAATCTGTAATTTTTGGCATTCTGTTGTTACGGTTCTCATGATGTCGTCGAGCTTTGCCCAGAAAATCATCGGTAGTTCTCCGTACCTGCCCTCAAATTTCGGGATCATCTCCGTACTCATACTCGGTGATGCCACACTAACAGGGTACTCTTGTACTTGTTTTAACCTTTCGGTTATTCCTTGTAGCCCCCTTGTGACCTTAACTATTGTCCACCATGGTGATACGGATCTCATTCTGGGTTTGCTCTTCGTGTATCTTTTTCGATCTGTCTTCTGTCTTCTTTTTCGGGCTGCCTAAATCTTGTTGTTGTACCAACTGTCCTTGTGTTCTAATTTCTAGTCCTAAGATTTGGTCTTCTATTTCTTCTCCTTTCCTGTTTAATCTTTCATCGACTACCTGTAACACTTCCTGTTGTATTTCGTGTCTAGCTGTTTCTTTAAATCCCTCTAATTTTTGTTCTAGACCTTACTTTTAACTTGCATCTTCTCAAACCCCTCTTTTATTGCTGCGACTAATATTTTTGCATGCCTTTCCGCCCTATCTTCTCTCTCCTCTGCATCGCTTCTGATTGTCTCCTGGAGCCTTCTTTCCCGTTCTTCGACTTCTTGTTTTAGCTCTTGCACATTACTTGTGATTATTTCTTGAAACCTCCTATCACGTTCTTCTGCTTCAACTTGCCATTTGTCGTTGTTCGACTTTTAACGAGTAAAGTTGTGTTTGCCCGTATTTAAACTACAGTGAACGAACGCATAATAATAAGTGTGGCCGCAAGGCCAAACAGTGTTTGCAATGAACAGTGGAAGCGGTGCAATCGACTACGCAGCTCCACAGCCGATAAGCTATCTACCACAGCCAAACTTCAATCCGCCAATCTTTCTAAGTCAAGGGCAACAACAGCCGTTTTTCTCACAAAATGCCGCAAATGCAGGTATGCAGTATCATTTATCTCCATTTCCACCACAAACCCAATTTATAAATCAATCTACTATCGGACACCCCAACGTATCACATGACACCCCAATAAATAGCTACAGCGATGAGGAAGAAGATTTAAGTCAAGGCGGAAGGAATGAATATTCATGGCAATTAGTTGGCCCCTATAAAAGAAAACGCAAAAAACCCATAATACTCAAGTACATGAGTCTGCAGATATACAATCAAACAAATACTTACCACTTAGTAACCTGAATGACAATAACAATAGCCAGGAAAGCAATAATAATACTGATACAACAGCGGAATCTCCAATAAAGACGACACCTAAACCACCTCCAATTTTCGTCCACGGTGTGATTAACTATGAAAAAATGTTAAATACTTTAGCTACTGTTGCAGAGGAAAATCAATTTATCACCAAAAGCTTATCAGAAAATGTAGTTAAAATTAACGCAAAAACGACTGATACGTACAGAAGCTTAATTAAATTTATGCAAACAAAAAATGTTATTCACCATACGTATCAACTAAAAGAAGACAGGCCATACAGAGTCGTAATCAAACATCTGCATTCTTCTACCCCAACAAATGACATAAAAGAAGATATAGAAAGAGAAGGATTTGCAGTCAGGAACATAATAAATATCCGAAAAAGAAATAACAAAGAAATAGGACTTCCGATGTTTTTTGTAGATCTGGAACCTGCCGCTAACAATAAGAATATTTACGATCTCAAATATCTCCAGAATAGAGTTATTGAAGTAGAACCGCCTTGCAAAAATACTGATTTGGTGCAGTGCACAAGATGCCAACAGTATAATCACACGAAAAGTTATTGCAATAGACCATTTGCATGTGTTAAATGCGGAGGAGCGCATGACACCAAAACATGCAAGAAAACAAGGGATACCCCCGCTAAATGCATCTTATGCGACGGTTCACATCCGGCCAATTACAAAGGGTGTCAGGTATACCGGGAGTTACAAAACAAATACCATATAACACAACAACAACAACCAAAGAAACGTATTAATGAATATAAACATTACATTAACCAAACAACCTACGCGCAGATGACTACAAACAACGCAGAACAAAGGTGTAATAGTTCAGACATAACCCTTACTCAATTTCTAACAGAATTTAAAGGCATGTTCAATCAGCTGATTCAGCAAAATAACATGATACTTAACATGTTATCTACCGTCATCAATAAACTGGTCAATAATGGCTAATTCTCTAATATTAGCTTTATGGAACGCCAACGGCCTCCAGTCAAAAAGAAATGAAATAGAAAATTTCTTAAAAATACACAAAATAGATATACTTTTAATATCTGAAACCCATTTTACTGAAAAATTATATATAAAGATACCTAATTACGTAGTATATCACACAGAGCACCCTGATGGCGAAGCGCATGGTGGGACAGCTATAATTATTCGCGAAACTATTGTACACCACGAATTACCGAAGTACGAAATGGACTTCCTCCAGGCAACGACGATCCAGGTCAACAAGCTAGGTAGTTTAACTACAATATCGGCTGTATATTGTCCGCCGAAGCACAGACTTACCGACGATGGCCTTAAACACTACTTCAATTCGTTGGGACACAAATTTATAGTAGGAGGCGACTTTAATGCCAAACACGTCAGCTGGGGTTCAAGACTAACGACCACAAGGGGACGTGCATTCTATAAAATCGTCAGCGAAAAAGGTTACCACACGATGTCTGCGGGCGAACCGACGTATTGGCCTTCAGACCTAAACAAAGTTCCTGACCTCCTGGACTTCTACATCACAAATGGTCTTTCAAAGAATTTCACTGATGTTAGATCGAACTTTGATTTAGCTTCAGATCACACCGCAGTAATCGCTATAGCCAGTACTACCATAATAAAAAAGAAACGCAAACCAATGTTGTATAACAAATACACTGACTGGGACATGTTTAGAGAATACATCAACCAAAAACTAAATAACGATAACATTAGTATAGAATCAGAAGGTGATATAGAACAAGCAACAAATTACTTTATCACAACAGTGCAAGAAGCTTCATGGAACGCGACCCCGTTATACAAAGATGTAGAAAGACAAACACCAAATATTCCGGTTGAAATAATGATTATGGTAGCTGAAAAGAGAAGGGCACGAGCCAGATGGCAATACAGTCGACATCCAGAAGATAAAACCACCTTTAATAGACTAGCAAATAAATTAAAATTAAAAATAAAAGAGGCACGAAATGAAACGTTTACTAGATATGTAAGTAACCTGTCAAATAAAGACTATTCAATCTGGAAGGCTACAAAGGGATTTAAACGGCCAACACCCACTATCTCTCCCATTCGTAACCCGGACAACAGTTGGGCAAGATCTGATAGCGAAAAAGCGGAAGTGTTTGCGCAACACCTTGCCCGTGTTTTCCAACCACATACAAATAAAATAGATGATGATGTTGAAGAATTTTTGAGTGCACCTTTCCAACTATCTCGACCAATTTCATATTTTACATTAAAAGAAATTGAAAATGAAATAAATCACATACATAAGAATAAGGCTCCAGGCTATGATTTAATTACCAGTAAGGTGCTATCAGAGCTGCCGGAATCCGGATTACAATTTATAAAAATACTGTTTAATTCCATACTCAGGCTAACATATTGGCCAACTCAACTTAAGTATGCACAAATTATTATGATACTGAAACCAGGCAAACCAGCAACAGATGTGACCTCGCATCGGCCTATAAGTCTATTATCAGTAATCTCTAAACTCTTAGAAAAACTGCTACTCAAAAGATTGACAGAAAATAACTTAATAGAAGAATGTCTACCAGATCATCAATTTGGCTTTAGGCGCAGCCACTCTACTATCCAACAATGCCATCGTTTAGTTAACGTCGTTTACAAAGCTTTTGAAGAAAAGAAATATTGCTCAGCAGCCTTTCTAGATATTAAACAGGCATTTGACAAGGTATGGCACCAGGGTCTTCTATTTAAAATTAAGCAGAAACTACCTCACCAATATTACCAGTTGCTAAAATCTTACCTAACATCTCGTTTTTATCAGATCAAATACGGTGAAGATTTGTCAGAGATACACCCTATTAACTCTGGAGTTCCGCAAGGTAGTGTACTGGGCCCAATTCTATACTTAATTTACACAGCAGACTTGCCCGTTACCCCACGTACTGTAATCGGAACGTTTGCGGACGACACAGCAATACTAGCCACAAGTGAAGATCCAGTCACTGCCACACAACAACTACAGGATCATATAAACCTGCTGCAAAAATGGCTTAACCTGTGGAGAATCAGGGTAAATGAGAACAAATCTACGCATGTGACCTTCACATTAAGAAGACAACAGTGTCCCCCTATCTTCCTCAATGAGATCGAAATACCACATGCTACAGAAGTTCCATATCTGGGACTGCATCTAGATACCAAACTGACGTGGAAGAGCCACATTAGAAAGAAGAGAAAAGAAATGGACTTGAAGACTAAAAAAATGAGCTGGTTAATTGGAAGAAAATCCCCTCTCTCCCTGGAAAACAAGATCCTAATATACAAAATAGTAATCAAACCTATTTGGACATATGGACTAGAACTGTGGGGCTGTTCCAGTATGTCCAATATAAAAATTATTCAAACGTTCCAGTCTAAAATCCTCAGACAAATGTTAGACGCACCATGGTACGTAAATAATCAAACAATACATAATGATCTGAAAATTCCATTAGTGAAAGAAGAGATTCACCAGCGAGCAGTAAAGCATCATGACCGCCTAGAAGCACACACCAACCCATCTATAGAAATCTTGCTAGAAACACCAGCTTTCAAAAGGCTAAAGAAGAAATGGCCACGGGACCTGCTAGTTAATTGAAGTTCCTAGGGTAATGCCAGTGGGCCGACCCCTTCACGTCACTTCGCCATCAGATCAGCTCATAGAATGTACATGTATTATATTGCTTATATATATATACATAGTTCTGATTGTTGATACAAATTACCAAATAAAAAAAAAACTTGCCATTTATTGCTGCGTTTTTCAGCTTTTTCTTGCATTTCTTTAACGCTCTGTGCTGTTTTTTCTGCTTCAATTCGGGTCGTTTCTTACATTTCTTTAACACCCTGTGTTGTATCCTCGATCTTTTGTAATAATACCTCTAGAATTCCACTCAATTCTGTTTCTAACTTTGAAGCTTGGGGCTGTTGTGCTTCGACCTGATCCCCTTGTATTTGCTGTTCTGTCGGTGGCTCTTGTGTTTCGATAACCTCTTCGGCTTGATGCTCCTCTTCCTTCTCTTCCTCATTCTTCCTTTGCCTTCTAGATCTCTTATCCGTCATTTTGCTTAATTTTCCGTTGATCGTGTACAAATGGAAACGCTTGCACTTACGGACAAGTTACCCACACACCAATAGAGATTTTTAAAATAAATTTAATACAATTTACCTATCCTGTGGAAAATATGTCAGATAATAATACAGTTTGTATTCTTTCGTTGTTGATAATCGCTATTTTTATAAATTAGAATTTTATACTGGCTTCCAACTACTGTTTGTTAATTTGCTTTTGCTACTACTTATTATTTTTAATTACAATTCGCCCCACGTTGCTGGCGACCATTTATGTATGTAAAGGTAATAGTTGGGGAGGCAGTGAACGTTTTTCGGTACTTATTTTCCCAGTCAGTATTTTGGGCTATTTTAGTTTAGTCAATGGTGCTTTTTGAAGATTTGCAAGTCTGGCTATTGATTTCCGATGGAATCGATAGGTTAGGTCAGTGACCCAGGGATACTTATTTTCCCAGTCATGAAACTCGTTGTACTAACTAAAAAATAGTCTGGCTGATCTGCGGCTATGGAAAGTAAGCCTGGCATGACATTAAAAAAGAAAAAATAAGTACCTTAATTGGACTTATTTTCCCAGTCCTGAAAATTTATAAGGTGAAAATATGTATTTCAAAATAATTTTAAGAAATAGTCTGGCTGATCTGCGGCTATGGAAAGTAAGTCTGGCA
Source organism: Agriotes lineatus (assembly GCA_940337035.1). Lineage (NCBI taxonomy): Eukaryota > Metazoa > Arthropoda > Insecta > Coleoptera > Elateridae > Agriotes > Agriotes lineatus. The sequence goes on along the minus strand of CALNHX010006452.1, from coordinate 27,405 downwards.
TGGCATTAAAAAAGAAAAAATAAGAACCCCAATTGGGCTTATTTTTCCAGTCCTGAAAATTTATCAGGTGATAATATGCACTACGACATAATAAATAAAAATAGTCTGGTTATCATTGTGGATCACGAAAGTCCTGCTAGACTCCTATAAAGGAGCGTAACTTGGTAATGTATAAGTGACCGCACCGGTGCATTTGGCGTCTAGGCTCAGACAGAGAAAACAGTTTTCATTTCGTAGTACTAACAATTTGGCAGAGTATACGATCACAATATTAAATATAAAAGAAAGTCTGGCAACCAATCACCGAAGCTCCACCAGGCCAGTGAAAGTTGTTAATTTTGTAAATTACTTACTTCATTACAATATATTCCTTAATTATATCAGCGAAGAGACGCAACGACATAAATGTTTCACGACAGTGCAAAAATGTAACAAAAACAGTGTAAATAGTACTTAGATTTAATTAAAAAACGTTTTTATTGTTTTTGATATACCTATACACGAAGGAAATTAAAATTATTGCATCTGTCCTTGTGTGTCATGTTCCTCATGGAGGTCATCGCAATAATTTTCGTCGTCAGTTGATACTGATGCATTTTCATCATCGTCATGAAACTGATTTTCGTCAAACGAAGAGCTGTCATAATCATAATCATGACCTACATGAAAATATGGAATTGTTAGTTAAACAATATCAAACATTTTTGTATGATTTTAGTAGGAAAATGATTTTCACCATTGCAAACCTTATAAAATCCAACCCGAAATAATAATTTATTCATTTTTGATCTGTGTTTCTTCATTGAATATTTATTTACAAATAACGTTTTATTGCAATAATAAACTTTTCCCAGTTAAGTGAAACATGCATTTTTTTACACTTCAGGGCTAGCGGTTATTAAGGCCTGTCAAAATGAGGTATATGCCTTATTATGCTACACTGTTTATTTTATTTCGTTTTATATTCTTGTCATTAATGTTGCTATACGAAGACCACAGGCAAAAACTCGGTTTTATCACATTTAAAAAAAAATACATTTGTATGAGATTATGACAATTGAGATATATACGTTGTACACAGAGGTAATAGAACACAAGATAAAATTTTTATATTTCTTACTAACAAAGGTGGGTTTTTCCACGTGGCAAGGGTTTGGTGATGCACAATGGCAGTCAGACTGTTATTATTTATTATGTTATAATAAATATTATCACCTGACAAAATTTCAGAACTGAGAAAATAAGTACCCTGAAAGCACTTATTTTTTCTCATTTATGCCCTACCAGACTCATATTCCATATCCGGAGATCAGCCAGACTAATTTTTTGCTGACTTTTATGGTAATGTTTATTTGTACACAAAGTATTATTACTGGGAAAATAAGTCCAACTAATGTACTTATTTTATAATTATTTAAACCTTTACCGTGACGCGACCCATCGGAAATCAATAGCCAGACTTGCAAATCTTCAAAAAGCATCATTAACTAAACCAAAATAACCCAAAATACTGACTAGGAAAATAAAGTACCGAAAAAGTTCACTGCCACCCCGACTATAATGTAATGTAATGTGATATCCATATATATAATAGACTTGTCCGGGACGCTGGTCCGTCCGGGATGCTGTTTCAGCAGCCAAACCGTAAGAAACAGAAAAAAAAGTTATGAAAGTTATATGTTTGGAATGGCCATGTCAGGTCAGGAACCGAATTTCAGTCACGTGGCACTTCCGGTTTTCGAGAAATCACAAAAAAGACCGTTTTTTAAATAGAACGCCTATTAAATAAAAACTGTTTCAGCAGCCAAACCGAGCTGCGACCCTCTGCGCCTTAAAACCTCGATCAGTTAGGCAACCACTTTGACACCTTCCAGGTCTGGGTACAGTTTTTATTTAATACGCGTTCTATTTGAAAAACGGTCTTCTTTGTTTTTTTAAATGAGACATTTGTCTCACTGGATTGCTTGTAATATAGTAATAATTTGAATTGTAATTACAACTACCTTACTTACATTTATTTAATTCAAATGTTAGACTGACCAAAAATAATTCTGTTTTAACTGGATTCGTTAACTACTTACAAATAAACAGTATTATGCCCTTTATTGTATTTCATTCATCTGAAATTTAATATTACAGAAGGATAGCTCGGTAGACAAGAAAAACTCATTACTCAGAGTTGGGTTCCCCGGTTCGTTAATATTAAAATTCGTGTGATACGCCACTGGGCTGTAAATTTACTTCAATCGCGCAGACGCTACTTGGCTGCGCTGTTAAAATTCTTACACAAATCGGTTTATTGTTGTGGTTCGCGTTTTGTGATTTTAAATTTAACAAAAGGAGTTTTATGAGCATTCGATAAGGTAATTTTTGAATTCTCGCGCCTTCGATGGCATTAATCTATCTTTTGTTTGCAGGCAAAACTTCCACTTGATTGTTAAACGACGCCAAACATGCAATTGATTTTCTTAACCTCAAAACTGGATTTTATGCAATTACTGGATATTCATTTTTAATAGATGCTTTAATCTGCCTGCATCTGGCTTCCGTAAGACGTACTCTTAATCTAATGGTAACTTTCCGGTTACTAACGCCGATACTTTGATCGCAATCTAACCTGAGTTTTCTGCAGTGCTGCGGTAACTCGTTCGGACAGCGTCTCTTGATGATCTCTGCCTGAAGCTGGACCCCTGGGATGCTGTGACTGCTGTGATGGCTTCCTACACGCTGGGCGGTTATGCTGACGTTAAAATCTCGGGCTCAGAAACTCAATTGTGCCCGTAACTGATGATCGTAATCTGCACTGGTTCCTGCCGAAATCCTCGGAAGTTGGTAGCGAAGGATATTATTTTTATGTGTTGGAATTTGCTACCCACACTTTCACTGGTGAAATGGTAAAATCTCTACACAATGGTGTACTTTCTATTATTATAAATTAAGTATTTTTATATTAAAACTGCACTTAAATGAGAGACCAAAAACTGTGTCAATAATTAATTTTATTCAAATGTTTTTCGCTGCTGGTCGTTAATAACAAATGCCTATCTAAACTACAAAAACGGATAGAGATCAAGTTCAATACAATAACCTTCTTAACTAATATTCCTTATAGCTAAAATTATTTAAAAAATTTCTAATTCTAAAATATTGTCTTTGTAATTTTATATTAACTGTCTCATAGCGCCACTCACTTTGTATTATTTAGATTGTCTTTTCACTCTCGCGTAATTATACTGACTTGTTTTTTTTAAATAGTCCATTTCCATGACCAATTTTGTTTCACATCCTGTTGTGTGTCCTTTTCCTTCTATTTTATCCACTGTCTATTTTTCCAGATTTTCAAATATTGCTGTCTAATATTACAATTGCCATGTTCTGTCTGTTTTATGCTCTTTGCAACGTATTATAATAATTCTGCATCGTTTGCCTTTATTTAAAATGCTCATAAACATATCCTATTTAATTATTCTGACATCTACGCTTCATATAACACGCACATATTATAAACCTTTCTGCGACAGTTTTATTTATTTGGTTTGGCTTTAATTTTGCACAAACCACTTATTTTTAGCTAATTTAAAATTATCGACTCCAATCTATGAAAAACGAGCTCTGCCCTTTGCCTTTTGTACTTAAATCATTTCATTACTGCTGGCATTGCTTTGCAAATGTAATTACAGATTGAAATTTATACGTTAAATCTTGCAGTTGTATGAACTACCCCAACTCTATGCTATCTGACTGGCTTTTTTATTTGTGCTGCAAGCAGAGTTGAGTAGAGGGCTCAATACCATCTCAATATATACAGATATATTTGCTTACTTCTAAAATTGCATTATTTCAAAGTGCAGTGTTTATTCTTACTTGGTCGCTATAAAGTGTCATAACAACAGTCAGCGGTTAAGCAAGCTTTTTTCCGCGAGTTCACTGTAACATAAATATGTTACAGTGAACTCGTACTCGTATTACTAGATCGTTCGTACATGCATTAAGCAAGGTTGCTAACTTGCAGTTGTGACATTTTAAACTTCCAGAAGAAAAGCATATGAAATTAAATTTGCATTTTTAAACCTATTGAACTGTATTTCTTAAATTTGGAAATGAAATTTAAACCTGTTTAATTGGAGATTAAACGTATTGCCAAACTCCATATTAAGAATAACAAAAGAAAGGAAAATGTCTTCGTAACCACTTTGCTTGTTAATAAACTACACTTATAGTAGCGGCTCCCAAGATGCTGATGGTTATCCCCTAGAGAGGTAGGAGCGATGTCGGATGGCTCTCCATGCTACTTCCTTCACATGCTTTTAGAGGTCCAACCGAGAAGCCTGTAGATCCTCGATGTGGTCTGATTGCTTTAACACTGGCTCCTCTGCTATTTCTGTAAAACAATTTTGGGTTACTGTGTCGTTGAATTTGATGCTAATTGGTTTGGAACATCCTGCCAGAATTTTAAGTTTTTTTTCGTGATTGATTTCTGTCGTTTGAATGACACTTATTGTATTGACTGGAAGTTCTTCACTGTAGGCGATTGAAGAGCGCGTTGGTTTGCTAACGACGAATGTCCATCTGCTGCCTTTTCCTTTGGAGACAAACAATTGAGTTGACACTGCGTACTCCCGCCTTACATGGGTGAATACGACAATTAATGCCACTCTTGCTGTGGGGGTGCAGCATCGGTGTTCCACATCGTGTGTCTTCGGACAATTCCCTAGCAGACTCGCACACCTTGTCAAAGCTGTCTACGATGTTGACCACGGCATTAAAGTCTTCTTCAATATTCCTTCTCTCGAACTGGATTTCTATCCCTGTAGATTTTGTTAAGCCGTCTTATTGATTCCATCCTCCACTAAGGGCTAGGTGCTTAACATCGTGTTTATCGTTTTCTGAACTTCTTGCTGCCATTTCCTGATTCCACCCTCCACCGCAAGTTTTTAGTGAACTCAGAGGGTTTCTCGTTTGCTGCAGTTATTGCTGCGATTTCTCGGTTCCATCCACCGCTAGGAGCTGCTTTAGAAGCATCTGGAGGATTTCCAATGATTTGTTCGTGGCCTGCAATTTCCTTTTCTTTGTGTCCACCGACTTTATTAATGAAGACTGCGTGATTGGGGAATTTGGGAACTCCATGCACTTGGTGATTTTCTTGTAGATGAGAAGGTGCTATTTTTTCATGTTCGATGATAGCTGGACGTTCAACTCCCGTTTTCTTTATATTGGCAGCTGCTATCGTTCGTTCTTCCGCTGTAAAATCGGTTGTTTTAAATATAGATAGTTGCTCCACCTGCTGGATTGTTTGTTTTTCCCCGTGGACGGGGATTTTAACTTGAGGGAGAGAAATGGCTGCAGCTTGTTTGCTCCTGGTTGGTGATTGTAATAAATAAATTAATTGTTCATACCTTTGTTTTAACGTAGCGTACTCAGAACTAAAGTAGGCTTGTTCTAAGTCCACCTCGAAAAGAAGGACTTCTTTATCCATCTCTGACACGCTATCCCAAAGTTTCTTCAACCCCATTTGCGTGATAGTGTAGCTTCGAGATTCTTGTGCCTCAGCTGTTTGTTCAGCATTGAGCATGGCTTCTCTGAACTTTCGAATTCGAATTTCTAATTTTCGAATCAGACGTTTTTGCTCAGGATCTTCGAACGTGGCTTCTTGTTTCCTAGTTTCGGAAGCGTTGCGAACTTCAATTGCCCTTAAAATTGCTGCTCCATGTTCGGTCCTGGCTGGTGTTTGTAATAAATTAAATAATTGTTTATACCTTTTTTCTAACGTAGGGTACTCAGTATTAAAGTATGTTTCTTTTGAGTCCATTTCGTAACAAAAAACTTTTTCCTCTCTCTGCTATTTCTTCAGCATTGAGCATGGCTTGTTTGAACTTTTGAATTCGAAGCTGTAAATTTCGAATTCGATGTCTTTTAATTATTGGAAACCACCTGCGTTATTTTCGCGGATTCTTCTTGTGTGACAGCTAACTGGTTGAATTCCTCCATATTATTTGCCATTTTCTGGTACCTAGATGGGTTGGCAGATGTTGTTTTCCTCTTCGGATGCTGGTAACCCTGGGGATGTAAATGTTCTTAAGTTGAGATTGTTTTCGTTACTTGCGCTGATTCTGTTCCTTTAATTCTGAGCACACGGTTGAGACTGCCACCGTGTTTTAAGACAAAGTAGTCAGGTCACTCAGAGAGACGTTATAATTTGGTAACTACCCTGAAATGCAGCCTCACACTTTAAAATTTTAAGCTTGGAAGGGTATCACCTCGATGTTAATGAATCAAACACTTAATGCCTTTTATTTTTATTATAAAAATATTAATCTATATATACAGATATATATTGCATTATTTCAAAATGCAAAGTGTTTATTCTTACTAAGTTGCTAAGTGTCATAACAACAGTCAACGCTTAAACAAGCTTATTTCGGCGATATATGCATTTATGTTACAGTGAACTCGTATTACTTGCATGCATTAAGCAAAGTTGCTAACTTGCAGTTGTGATATTTTAAACTTCCTGAACGAAAACATGTGAAATTAAATTTGCATTTTTAGACCTATTGAACTGTATTTCTTAAATTTGGAAATAAAATTTAAACCTGTTTAATTTGAGATTAAACGTATTGCCAAACTCCATATTAAGAATAACACTCTACTTGTTTTTAAACATATTGAACCCTGTTTCTTAAATTTTGAAATAGCCTAAAGAAGAATCTCCACCTCTGGAAGGCTTAGCATTTCTACCTTACGTTAAAGGCTCGACTGATAAGATAGGACGTGTCCTGCAACGATGCAACATCAAAACTGTGTTCACGAGCAAGGAAACCTTGGGTAACGGCTTCAGATCGGTAAAAGACAAGATTCCAAGTATAAAAACAGCTGGCGTATATCGCATTCCTTGTTCTTGCGGCTCGAGTTACATTGAACAGACTGGTCGTTCCGTTGATCTAAGACTCCAAGAACATAAAGGCGATTGCAAACACAAACGCATCACAAAATCAGCCGTAGCTGAGCATACATTTACAAATGGGCACACTCTAGAATTTGAGCAGGCCAGAGTACTTGCCAGAATACCTCATTACTTCTCGCGAGTGATACGTGAAGCCATAGAAATAGTAAAACATCCAAATAATATCAACAGGGAAGATGGCTTTAAACTTAGTAAAACGTGGACCCCTGTGATACACGATCTAAAGCATTACAACCACTGTGCGTCATACGGCCACGCCCCACGGATTACGTTGCACTCGGATGACCAATCAGCGTTACGCCACTCCGCGCGCCTGGCACAGAGGACTATAAATAGCTCCACACCGACCTTCGGTCCTTAGTGCGACTTTCACTCTGATGATGCAAGCTGCAAGGTCTTGCGAAACGTTAGTGAATATGGATGCACAAACAGCAAAACGGCCAAATCTGCCTAAGTATCCTCGTTCTCAAGATACTCAAACAACACGAGCCACCAGAGAGCATGGCCATCGCGCGGGTTTTTGCTCGACTTCACAAGGTGCAAGGCACATTAAGCCAGAAAATGCTGGGTGTTCATATACAAATACTACGCGGTCTAAGCCGAAATTCTATGCTAAGGAGAAGAATTTAAACCTGTTTAATTTTAGATTAAACACCATAGTTTATAACAAACCGATAGAGAACATATGGAAAAGATGCAAAAATGCAGTCTTAGAAACCGGTAAAACGGTATTGGGCTTCAAAAACTACACAGAAAACCATGGATTAGCGATCAGACATGGAGTATGATTGATAAAAGAAGAAGATTAGAGCTGCAAAAGTTACAAGAACACAACAAAGACAGAAGAAAATAAATCCAAAAGGAATACAACAAAATTGAGCCAGAAATTTAAAAACACATCAGAAGAGGTAAAAGATAATGTACAGAAAAAGCAGCGAAAGAAGCGCAGAAATCAAAACATTTACTTAATAATATATTGAGCTATTCGTTTTAAGTTTTCTAAACAATCTGCAATTAGTGATTTTACACAGGAATCGGGCACCTTTTGGTAATCATTCGTATAAATTCTTTTGAAAGAATTCAGATTCATTGCCTTTTGTTTACGCCTTCCATACTGCTGCTTCACCAGTGCCCAGTATCTTTTGATTCCTCGTGTAGCTGAGATATTAGGAGGATTTCTCTCCTTAGGTAGGTACTACATAAATACCCTCGACTTTTAAAGTTTCTAAAACTGCTGAGATATAATGGCATGTGGCTTTGTTTGGCCAGAATATGATATCTTCTGTTTTATAATACTTTTTTATAAATGGAATCAACCGTACTTTAATGCACTCGTCTAAATAAATCTTATCGTTCATAGCCCCAGTGCACACGAATGAATCTGAACGTCTATCTTCACTGCTTAGAGCCTGCCACACTAAATATTTTTTTGAAAATTCACCTTAACTTTAATTTCTTGTTTACATGCTGTTTTATCTGAACAATGATAAAACTTTAATCCCGGCACTTGAACTGGATCATTCACAAAATAAGACTCCATTATTAGAATCTTTCCACTTTTTAACGATATCAGTTTTCGTACTAAAAACTTAGATCCACTTTCAGCTTTCAATAGCTGCTATTCCGTATATTGTAGTGCAGATATTTTTCTTGGATAAACTGCAGTCCGGGGCTAATCCCCTCGTATTGTTAATATTGATTATTATTAACTGGATTTCTCTAGTAACTATTACTAAAATTATAAGGTAACAAGTAAAAAGAGGAGAGGGTATTTTTTGGTGTACCTAAGGAAAGAAATCCTCCCAATGTCTCAGCCACACGAGGAATCAAAAGATACTGGGCCCTGGTGAAGCAGCAGTATGGGAGGTGTAAGCAAAAAGCAATGAATCTGAATTCTTTCAAAAGGATTTATAAGAATGATTCCCAAAAAGGTGCCTGATTCCTGTAAAAAATAACTAATTGCAGATTGTTTAAAAAATTTAAAACGAATAGCTCAATATACTATTATTAATTGTTGTTGTAAACAGTTTATTAAGTGAATATAATTTGTACAAATATATAATAAAACCTGTGTTATTGATGAATTATCTTTTAAAATAAATCTGACGAAAAATTATGGGACATCCTCTATGCACAATTCGTAATTAAGACGTTCTTCAGTAAGAATTAAATTAACAGGCTATTGGATTACGGTATATAATACTTATTTATGTATCAAGAGCTTAAGAAGGCGTTTATGGCCCGCGGGCTCTAACATGACGAGGTGAATAGAACATTTTATGTATAGACCGGAATATGCACAACTAACAGCAGATTTATAATCTTTACAAATTTTTGCAACCTACGATGTCATTGTTTGTCAGACAGAAAATTATTTGATTCTACGACATTAAGCGAGCTGTGAACTGCTTTATAGATTTAGGGTACTAAAGTCACACATTAGTAGTAGTAAGCCCATTATTCCCGGCTGCGACATAGAGTTGCAGTAAATTGTTTCCATTTGTTTCTATCCTTTGCCTGCCAGCCCATTTCTGCGAATAATATCTTAGCCTCCTGCTGAGTCTTCTTGGATAACGTTTCTTTAGGGCGTCCTAGTCTTCTTTTCCTATCTGGACATTCTGGGAATTTCGTATCTCTCTTTCCTCACTGTGTGTGCTAGCCATCTAAACTTCCTTCTCTGTATATGCGTGCCTATTTACTCCTCTACCGTGTGTTGCCACAGGTCTTTATTGCTTATCCTATTGGGTCACCAGATCTGTAGTACGTATGTTCCTTAAACATCGATTTATGACTTCATCTAAGAATACTATAAATAACAGTGACGAAAGTATACACCCCCGTTTCACACCCACTTCTGTTTCGAATTCTTGGGATAGTTTTTCTTCATGTTTAACTGGTTTTGGTTATAACTTTCTTTGATTAAGTTAATTAATTTCTGTGGTACTACCCTATTTTATAATATTACACATATGTTTTCTCTGTGTATAGAGTCGAAGACTTTTTGAAGTCTATGAATGCGAGGTATAAGGGTGATTGATTTTCTGCTGAGTGTTCTGTAATTATCTTTAGCGTATTTATTAAACCAATACAAGATTTTCCGCCTCTAAATCCATGTTGGACTTTCCTTAGTCCTTTATGTAGCTCGTCTTTCATTCTGTTTACTAATATTCGACGGAATATTTATTTGCTACACTGCGTAGGGTAATTCCCCTCCAGTTACTACATGTTCTCAGGTCTCCTTTTTTTTGGTATCTTAATTATTATATCTCTCTTCCAATCTTCAGGGAATCTTTCTTCTAACCATATCTTTGCAAACAGTGGGTAGAGTAATTCCGCTGTGTTTGATACATCTATCTCATCTACCTCTGGGATTTTTTTCTTTCTGGAGTTTGTTAATGACCTATATTCCCTTTCTTTCAATGTGTAGTATTTCTTTGAAGTGTTAAGTCCATCTTTGAATCTGTCAATCTTGTGCGGTTATTATTTATCTATCTTCATATTTATTAATGTTTTCTGTCGTCTTCTACCTCCAAAATCTCTTATTTTCTTATAGACTCTTTTTGTATCGCCTATCGAAGCTGCTTTCTGCGCTTCTTCCGCTGCGTTTTCTATACATTGTCTCTTATCTCTTCTGATGTTTTTTTTTAATTTCTAGAGCAATTTTGTTGTATTTCTTTTGGATGTCTTTTCTTTTGTCTTCGTTGCGTTCTTGTAACTTTCGCAACTCTACTCTTCTTCTTTTTTCAATCATAATCTATGTCTGATCGCTAATGCACGGGATTCTGTGTGGTTCTTCAAGCCCAATACTTTTTTACCGGTTTCCAGGAGTGCATTTTGCATCTATTCCATATATCCTCTATTTGCTCGATATAATCTATGGTTAGGCACTTCTCTCTAAATGTTTGTGTATATTTTGCCCAATTTGTTCAGCTTTCTTGGTATCGTAAATCTGTTATTTTACCTTTGTTTTTTCCATGTTTAGTATTCCACAGCATTTTAGTGTCTTTTTGTCCAATGCATACATGGTCAATCTGACTTTAGGTCTTACCATCTGGAGATATCCATGTGACCTTATGGCAGGTTTTGTGTGTCAACATTGTACCTACTATTTTAAGGTTGTACATTCCGCATAACTTTAACAGCAGTTCACCGTTCTCATTGCGTTTGCCAATCCCTTCTCCTCCCATTTCATTTTCAAATTCCTTGTTTTCTAATCCTACATTGGCGTTGAGATCTGCCATCAAAATTGTTTTATCGCATTTTATTTGGTAATGTACTACATTTCTACATTCAAAATCGTTTAGAAATGTGCTACTTTTTTGCATTAGCAACACTATTCTGTATAGCAACGCCGATTCGTTTTTCGTGTGGCAGTACCGAAGTGTATTGTTGGTGAACTGTAAGTCTAAGTCAAATTCGAGGTTAGCAGGTTAGATTTTGCGTCAGTTTTGACACAGATTGACGAAAAACCTAACCTGCTAACCTCGAATTTGACATGGACTTACAGTGTCACCAACAATACACTTCAGTACTGCCAAATGCAAAGCATCAACTGGAGCTGCTTATTATGTTTTAGTACATAGAAACGAGTTCTGCTCAGCTTGCTTATGTTATGACATTTAGTGTCACTTCTATGTAAAAATTTAGTATTTTACATTTCTCATGGAATGCGACAAAATGGTATACTATTGTCATCATTAGGAATACTTCTCATTAGCCTGTTTAGTTTACTGTATAACATTTCATTGTCAAATACTAAATTTTATTGCAACCATAATTTAAAAAACAGCTAAATTAAATGTTCAAATTATGCACCGTTGTCTGCCTGACATTACCCAAGACGACCATGTTCTTTATTGATTTCTGTCATTGATATAAACCTAAAATCATACTTCTTAAAATCAAATTTAGTATTTTGGAATTTACATTTTTTTTTCTTAATTTTTGGTCATGTGAAGCAAAAATCAGGTTAGCGTAAGTAAAAAAATGTGTTCTTTCAAATTCCGTAATAAAAAAGAGGGTTTCTATTAAAAAAACATCGATGACATCGTACCTCCTACGCGGGTCACCCTGTATGTATAGAAAAATGCTCAAATAAAAATAAAAATCGACGGGTCTGTGTATTTTTTCCAAAAGTTATTCCTTGAATTTTTAACGAATTTATCTACTACTTTTCGAAAGCACTGTATATTTTTATCAAGTAGTTGGTCGTTAATACTCGTACTTAACTACTTTCAGAAAGTAGTTTTCCCTCAAAAAAATGACCCGCAGACAACACACCCACAAATTGCATCAAACCTTTTAAAAACACCCTGTATGTATGCTTAATAAATTTAGATAACAATAAAAGCACAGTACCTAATCAGTACGTAAATCATGCATAAACACTACAGCACTTTTTATATTCATGGATCGCATCAAAATGGCATTCAAATGTATTAGTGCGAATACCGCAAACAAAGTTTAATTGAAATCCTTCTTTGGCATGAGAGTGATTTGATTTGCTACAATCTAACATTTAAAAAATACAATTGGACGTCAAATATAATAAGGAATACAAATTTTAACAAAGCTTCCACATAGATACTAAAACTTCGCTTCATAAAGCTTAATTTCCTGGTGTTGGGTCTACGTGCCAGACAATTACTATCGATCCATTTGGCAAACGCGAAAACGGTATTAATTACTATGACCGGATGCTTTATCGCGAAATCTAATCGGATCTCAAATTAAACGAATAACCATGTTCCCTTATATTAACGATGGCACCAGTACACGCAACATCCGCTCCAATTTCCTATTTCTTCTAAAAAAAAGTAGTTCAAATGACGCCTGCAACACTGACTCATGACAGAAAACATGTCCCTGTTGCTGATTCTCATTTTAACAGCACCAAACGCTCTCTCGCTCACTTTGAACCCAAAGGGGCCAACCTTCCAAAATTACTCGGCGAGCTGCATCGTGGAGGTAGTGCGAAATCAGTTCGTCCCCTACAGCCACCTGATAACCTTGGTGACCACGGCCAACACGTCGACGGCCACGTTCGGCATCCAGAACCAAGTCCTGAAAGATATCAACCACCTCCTCAAATGGCACCTGGAGATTCTAAACGGCGAGCTTTTACAGTTCGAGTCGAGCGAGATCTGTCTCAACTGCCCGCCCGAAGAAGGCGAAGAGGAGATGCTGAAGAACATTTTTCAACCAGCGTACAAGACCGCGTTCTGTCTGATGGTGGTGGACGATTTGGAGCGCTTTTGGGAAGCGCTCGATAGCTTCATATCATCTGGGACTTATAATTTTCAGGCGTTCTTCTTGGTGCACGTGACGGCAGTTTTGGAAAACTATGAGGAAATGGCTAGGGCCATTTTGGTTGCCCTATTGCAAAATAAAATTTTTAACTCCGCGGTGATAATACCAAGAAATAGTTTGATTAAATTCAACGTCTATGGCCTCGATGTTTATGCTCCCTCGGAAGTGTGCGGTGATAGTCCCCGTTTGATCCTGATGGACACTTGTAAAAAGGGAAAAATCTCCAATAACACAATTCTGTTCGGCAAGAAGTTGCCGAAGACATTTTCTAACTGCTCGATCGAAGTTATTGCCATGCGATATCCTCCTTACATCATTGACAGCAAGAAGGGTTTCGAAGTGAGGGTTTTGAAGCAGCTGGGAAGAATTTTAAACATAACATTCGATCTAATCGTCCAGGACGATGCAGTCGACTGGGGGTTGCGGGTTTCCAAAAACAACTGGACGGGGCCGCTGCAAGACGCTCTTGACAAGTCGGCTCTGGCCATAGGAAATGTCATGGCCAACCCCGATTTGCAAGAAGATTTCGATCTATCCGTGGGATATTTCTACGAACACATGGTATGGGTGGTGCCCATCGCTCTGCCAATTCCCCAGTGGCAAAACATATTTGTGATTTTTAAATATGAACTTTGGCTAACCACCATAGGCTCTTTCATTTTGACAGGAGTCTTATTTCAAATCTTAGGTAGACAGTGCACTAAAGAGCGCCGTCGCTTCAAGCATCTGGGCACGAATTTCATAACGTCCTTGGGGATTCTCCTAACAGTTTCCAGCCCTCAGCCTCAAACCAAACCGGTGCGCACCATTTTCATATCCCTCACGATCTACAGCATGCTGATGGCAGTTTTGTATCAAACCCTGCTAATAACGCACCTGATGGAGCCGGTGTACGAGAAGCAAATCTCTTCCGTGGAGGACATTTTGGAGTCGGGGCAGGGAATTGGCGGGTTACACAGCTTTAGGGATTTCTTCAACGTGAGCACAGATGAGAGGGCTATGAATATTTTCCGCATGTTTGAGATTTATGAACCTTGCAACGATACAGCCTACAATTGGATTCTAACCGTTGCGGACGATCGGGACACTTGTACTGTTTCCAGCTCGTTCTACGTTAAATTCCTGCTGGCGGAACACGACGACGCCGTTGTGACAGCCCACGGAGAACCTAAAGTTTTCATCCTGAAAGACGTGCTCTTCACCTATCCGATTCGCATGGTTCTGCCCAAAGGGTTTGCCCTTGCAGAGAAGTTCAACAAGGTTATTGGGTACTTGCTTAACGGGGGGATTGTGGAACAGTGGACTAGAAGTTTCCATCCGCACATGAAGAGGCTAAACGAGACAGATGACAATGAAAACCACGATTTGCAAACGATAACTGTGGAGCACCTACAGGGGGCGTTCAATTTGCTGTTGTTTGGCTACATCTTCGGGATGGGGTTCTTGGTAGTCGAGTTCGCTGCCAGCAAAATCATAAGGACCAGGAAATTTAAACGCATGAAAAGGCGCATTGTTAAGTTAAAGTTGAAGTAGCTTTCAGGCTCTCCCAGTGTGAAACTTAAAAATAGAAACTAAGTTGGGCCTGGTTATGTCACACCAACGGGAACGCAGTGAGCGTGTGCTAAAAATAGGTGCCCTAGGAGTAATTGTAGCGGAATTGGACTGATAGTGCAAGACATCAGTGCTCCGAGATGATTTAACTGACGAAAACGTAACCGAGCGAGATAATGAAGTCGCAAAGCAAGTTTTACAGTGCGCTGCAAAAATTAGGTATAGTGAAGTACAGGTAAATCGTGGACCGTAATTTGAGCTAGACGCCGCGATGTACTATTACGGAACGTTTCAGTGGCAAAAAGAACATTTATGGATTGCATCCGCTGATAATATCAGGCCTAGTCGTGGTTGCGACGTCCCTTCTAGCGAATATACTCAGGAAAATAGCCAACGCCATCCTGAAAGAAAATATCGTCAAGGATATAGTCCTGGAATTCATTGCCACAGCGGAATTGTGCGCCTGCTGCTTCGAGTTAATCATAGGTAAAGTGTGTAAACAATTCCTGCGTTTTTAAGTGTAGGGGCCAAAACTCTTCGAAAGCTACGCCAAACATTTCGTAGCTTTTGCAAATTTGGCCCAAAAGTACTGCTTAAAAGTAAGGATCGCTTAACATTGTTGTTAAGCGATTAAGAATTTTAAGTACATAAACAAAAATGTATCCTTTTAACCATGGCGCTGACTTGGTGAGTGTTCACAAACTCACATTAAAATATCAAGCTGCTTGTCTTAATCCTTAAAAGCATATTTTTGTAAGTAATTTTTGCTTTCCGCTTCTGAAAATTTGGCAACTTGACAACAATATTGTAAATCGTTATACCAATTTCCGAAAACTTCAATTCGCTTTTTGATTCTTTAAAAAATCTGTCAGCTAAAATCAATAGCAGTTGCTTTGTAATGTTTATTCATTTCGGTGTAAATTCAAATAAAATTAATGAAAAGAACAAATAACGCTGACCAGAGCCACCGTGTGGATATGAGAAGCATTTTTCCAAACTCAAAATGCTTTGGAACTCAATTAAAGTAATTAAAAAACTTTCAACAACTCTAACGCAACAGTTGCTCTAAATACAAAAATATATTTTGAGTAAACGTTGAGTTACAAGAAACATACTAAAGCAATTCATATTTGGCTTGCTCTAGCACCTTCGGCAAAACTGGAAGTCATCAACATATTTTTTTAATGGCAAGAGAGAATGCTCATATGGAATTATTTAGAGTAGAGAAGGAAATCGCAACTGAGATTGATGTAGCAACATTCACGAAAATTTTGAAACTTAAGTTATACGAAATGTTTGAAATTGTACATAAATTATTACTAGTAAATACAATCCAATTATTATGAAATAATAAAGAATTATTAAAATACTATTAAATTTTACTAGAATATTGAAATTATTATAAATTATAAAATGCTAAAGCATTATCGTAACATATTATGAAATTCTACGCGAATATTGAGATTGTTATGATGTTATAAATTATAAAATGCTAAACTATATATTTTTTATTTCACGAGACTATTAAATTTCTATAAATCATTAAATTAGTAATACATACCTACGTCCTTTAAATCTATCAAAATTATGATATGTTACAAAATTGTTGAAATAATTGTAAAATACTATTAAATTATGGTACTTAAAATGAACTGCAACAAAATTATTCAAATTATTATACATATAATATACAATTACTAAAGTGATGATGGCGCTACAAAATTATTGAAACCTGGTTACATGCCATATTATTAATACGAAATTCTAGAAAATTATTAAGATAATGAAATTTTGTGAAGTTATTGAAGTTCATAAAATACTACGAAATTATTGAAATACAAAGAAATTGCAAAAATACTTAGAAATTACTGAAATGCTCATGAAGTGCAAAAGATTTATTAAAATTATTGCATTCCGTAAAGTTATGAAAGGATACCATCAGTATCAAATGTTTTGAAATTCCTCAAAGTATCATTAAATGTAGATCATTATTAATATGGTGAATAGCCGAGAAATGATAAAATGCCACGAAATTTATCTTTAAAAACTATTAAGAAATGCCTACTGCAATGCTCCTAAAATACTGATAAATTACTGAAATCCAAGAAATTGTAAAAATGTTTTGGAATTATTGAAACACAACAGCCATCAAATTTTGAAAAGCTGTAGAATGATTAGGATATGTATTGAAACTATTAAGATGAGGAAATGCTACAGAATTATGTAAATATACTTTGACATTTTTAAAACTATGATGAAATGTTATGAAATTGGTATAGAATTCCAGGGAATGTATAAAACGATACAAAATTGTTATGATATAATCATTGAAATGAACATCAACGATTACGAAATTATTGCTAAGAAATGATTTAAGTGACGATTCAAATGATATGAAATTATTAAAATTGTATAAAATTATTATAGAAAGAAACTCAAATAACTATAATGTCCTATAGATTTTTTAAAATTATTGTGATATACTGCGGAAATTATTTTGAAATTGGTAAAAACCTTTTGAAATGCTATGAAATTACTGAATTTTTTAGAATTTTCACGTAAAATTATTACACCATTTGAATGATATAAGGTTGAAATGTCTTTTTAAAATTTTAATTTGCATTTTAAAATCGATTTCTTTAATTCTCAATTATTAAAAATTCCTTGCCTCTTTAGTTTACCTGTAAAAAGCGTACCAATAAAAACGCCAGATGTTCCATTTCACTGCCAACCTAAATTAATTGTGGTTATTGTATTAGTACTCAAGTGACTATGTTGAACAGATTAAAATGTTTTTCTGTTGGTCATATTTTAAGTCATCTTTATAATATCTATATCCTAGAATAAAAACAGCAGCTTAAAACACGTTTCCCGGAACAACGTGTTTTAAAAATTTTAAAACACGAAACAAGTATAGCAACAATAAGGGTTTATTAAATGCATTTTTGTATCTTGAAGTGTTACATTTATTTGTTTAAGGTAAGAAATTACATTCCCAAACTGCTCAATGCGCAGGTTTTCTTTCACTGTTAAGGATGACTTCAGCATCGAATAATGCGGCCAAAGTGAAGCATGTGACGTTTCTTGCTGCAAATCAAATGAATTAAATATAAATGGAAATGAAAATAATCGCAGACTTACCTTCTCGTCTAAATAGGCAAGAATTACCTCTTCTGTTACCCAGAAGACTTTGTTATTTTCTCACCAAAATTTGAATAAACCTCGTAAGCAGCTTTAGACTTCACGGGCAACAAATTTTCTCGCAATAGATCCCCTTTCTTTAAAATAATTCAGGAATTTGATTTGACTTTGACATTTTCGTTAATAAAATAAACAACATATCCATAGCGACTCGTGACCAACGTGGTTGATCAACAGAAAAAATTTTGAATGGCACTCTTGCGAAAACGCTTAAAGTATCTCGGGTGTCTATGCAACTCGACTGCGTCTCGTTGCATAACAACACCCTAGAACTTTAAGCTTGTGTTTTCGCACTCGTATCATTAATAACTATTTTCTGTTGGTCATATTTTAAGTCATCTTTTTAATATCTATATCCTAGATTAAAAACAGCAATTTAAACACGTTTCCCAACAACGTGTTTTAAAAATTTTAGAACACTTAACAAATATAGCAACAATAATGGTTTATTTAATCGGTTTTGGTATCTTGAAGTGTTACATTTATTTGTTTAAGGTAAGCAATTACATTCCCAAACTGCTCAATGCGCAGGTTTTCTTTCACTTTTAAGGATGACTTCAGCATCGAATAATACGGCCAAAGTGAAGCATGCGACGTTTCTTGCTGCAAATCATATGAATTAAATATAAAAGGTGTAAACGGAAATGAAATTAATAGCAGCCTTACCTTCTCGTCTAAATAGGCAAGAATTACCTCTTCGGTTACCGAGGAAACTTTGTTATTTTTTCACCAATGCACAGTGTTTCATTTGTAGGTTCTAGAGGGTCAAAACTTGTCATCGATTTCAAGAATTATCGGTATCCTGAAAGGTGAATAGATATGTAACTAACAGAAGTGCAATATGGATTTTGTTTTTAGTGATGTATATTAGTGAATTTATGGAGTAAGATTTAAGTAGTATGAATGTACAGGGTGGTCAGATAAGAATGCAAAGTGCTGTATTTCGGAAACTATTCGTCGTAGAGACTTTCGGTAAAAAAATTTATGACTAAAGTGGCCAAAACAAGACTGTGGAAAATATTTTCAGATTTCCAAAATGGTCACCAGGGGGCGTAACCGCCATCTTAAACCTTTAAAGTGATTTTTCACTGAAATCCACCTAGTAAATGTTACCAAAAGATATATGCTTACTAAAGCTAAGCTTTACTCGAGTAATTTTTGTTTAACACTTTTTGACTTATCTATTAAAATAAAGTGGTGGGGGGTAATTCAATGTTTTTTAAAATAAACAGCTGTAACTCCTAAACCACCAAACGGATTTTAACAAACTTAGTCTCGTTGGAAAAAGCATTTATTGTTCCATGAAACCCATCTTACCTGTGATATGTCTAATTCTTAGTGATGCCGCTAGAGGGCGTTTTAACATTAAATGCAATAATATGACTTTTTTTCATAAAAATGTAGTGAAATGATACCTAAATAGGCTAGTAAAAACCATATCTCGATATCTTATTCGTAGCCTGAAATATCGAAGAAATAAAATTTAGTTATCATATAATTTTAAAAAGACGTTATTACACCGATATTTATTGTTATTTATTTGTCTTTTTTCAAAATTCAATTATAAAATTTCATAATTTAATAATTTTTAAATAATAAAAGTATTCTTAGTTCAAATAATTAAAAAAAACGTGTAGGGGCATAATAAGAAAAAAGGGCCGATTTTGAAATAAAACTAATGCCTCCTTAAATGCTCGAACTGTCTTCCATCACACTCAATGCATTGTTGGAGCCGCTCATGCGTGGACATTACAGCAGCTTCAATTTCTGCTCTTGAAAGGCTACGAATGGCCTCCTGTATCGGATTTTCATGTCGTCTCTTGTTGTTGGTGGAATTTGATAAACAATATCTTTCAACCGACCCCATAGATAGAAGTCCAAACAGGTGAGGTCTGGGGATCGGGGTGGCCAAGGAAATAGACTTTCTCGCCCAATCCACTTCTGGTGATATGTTAGATCTAAATGTTCTCGCACATTTCTTGAGAAATGTGCTGGGCAACAGTCTAGTTGCAAAAACACATTTTGCTGTAATTGCAAGGGCACATCTTCTAATAAAATAAGCAATTGGTTTACCAGAAAATCAAGGAACACGGCACCATTTAGTGGTTGATCAAATAAATAGGGACCTATAATAGTTCCGCCCAGGATGCCACACCACACATTGAGACTCCAATGGCCTTGATGTTGGACCTCGCGCAACCAGTGAGGATTGTTGTCAGACCAATAATGCATATTATGCAAATTAATGTTTCCATCACTTCTAAAAGAGAATTTCGAATAAAAATTCTCTATTTTCCCTAATCATGCCCAACATCCAATGACAATAATCTATCCGTCGGTCAAAGTCTTCGTGATTTAAGGCTTGGTGTAAAACCATATGATATGGGTGCAGTCTAAAAATTTGAAGTAACAAACACATTGCAATTTTCTGTTATTATTTCAAAAAACGCGCTCTAGCAGCATCACTAAGAATTAGACATATCACAGGTAAGATGGGTTTCAATAAATGCTTTTTCCAACGAGACCAAGTTTGTTAAAATCCGTTCAGTGGTTTAGGAGTTACAGCTGTTTATTTAAAAAAACATTGAATTACCCCCCACCACTTTATTTTAATAGATACATCAAAAAGTGTTAAACAAAAATTACTCGAGTAAAGCTTAGCTTTAGAAACCATATATTTTTTGGTAACATTTACTAGGTGGATTTCAGTGAAAAATCACTTTAAAGGTTTAAGATGGCGATTACGCCCCCTGGCGACCATCTTGGAAATCTGAAAATATTTTCCACGGTCTTCTTTTGGCCACTTTGGTCATAATTTTTTTTACAGAAAGTCTCTACGACGAATAGTTTCCGAGATACAGCACTTTGCATTCTTATCTGGCCACCCTGTATATCCCACCGCACAAAATTATTTACTCGTAAACACTCTTCGTGATAAGTCGATAGTTTATGTGTGCCAAAAGCAGTGCAGTTTTGTGATACAGATTTCCTTAAGTATATGTACATAAAACAATTCAAGAAATGTTGCTCAAGATTTGTTAATTTTTTTAGGGGCATAATAGGCCTACTGCGTAGAGTGAATTAAGGAGTAAGGAATATAAAATTTCGCTATGTTTACGAGAATTTAAATTATACTTTGCCAAGAGATTCTAAAGCGTAACATTTTTTAATTTAAACTCTGATCGGTATTATTTCATGAGCTTGTTGGGATTTTTTGCGATTTTAAGCGATAGGCCCTTTTTACTTCCTTTAACGATAAAGCAAGTATTGGATTCACCCCAAAAATTCGAAATTGAGTTTTCAACAGATCTTCACGTTTTCGAGTCTCCTGATCCCAAAAAAACATTTTTTTTCATTATTTTGTTTGTCTGCCTGTGAACAGAATATCTCAAAAACGAAAAGAGGTATAGCGTTGAAACTTCATATATAAGTTTTGTGTACTATGTAGATGAGATAGCCACCTTTTGAAGAAAATCTCATAACCGGCAGTAGTTGTTTACTTGTGATTTTTCAGTTTTTTTCGATTTTTTTAAAAACGGCTCTAACGATTTTTTCAAACTTCATATTTTTATTACATTTTTAATGTGTATTGATGTGAGACAGGTGATTTTCCAGTTGAATACTTCTAAACTGGGTTTCTTTTGTTTTTTTTCAGTTTTTTTATTAACTCCTATTTCAAATACACCACCCGGTATATTATTACATTTTTGAATTCAGCTTAAAATTCTAGAGAAAATTTGTCTCTTCAACTAACGCTCTATTTTGTACTATTTTTGTAGAATTTGTAATTTTTGAAATTTTTAACAAATGCTTAAAAATTTTACATGAAATTTTTGGATAATTATAAGATCACTGTAAAAGGAAGTTGTGTGCTTGTATCACACCAGATTTTTTATTTTATATGAATTAGAAAATTATATAATTTTGGTAGTAATTTGATAAAAGCTGCCCTAGATATATGTATTAATTATTTGCTATAATACACAATATAGATACATAAATTTGGTATTAAAAGTAGTGATGGGCTTATTCGAATGAAAAATAACCGGTTATCCGGTTATTGAAATAACCTATGTAACTCGGTTTTCGTTCCAAGTATTTGAATGAAAAATAACCTCATGCTGATACGTACTACGCTTTGAATATAGAACCTTTATTCAAATGTACTACGTGCCATATCTCAGCGACCTACGCAGTGCTCAAAATTCTGTAAATATAAATACGTCATAACTCATAAACAAAGCAGGTTGTACTAAAAACACCATGTGGTTATCGCGTACTTACCTCCTATCATAAAAAATATCAAATTCTGGGGACCTGAAACCTGAACGCCTAAAAACTGCAAACGCATCAAGCTATAAAACAATTTTTTATTTGCTTATACCTCCAAAGGGCCTTTAACCCGCGCGATCGATAAAGATAAACGTTTTACCAGTTTTTATTGCGATGAGCAAGCAGTCCCGCATATTTCTTTCTTTCTACACTTCTTAATAAATACCTCTTAATTTCCAATACATAACACATAGTGTACGGTCGTTGCCTTAGAAATCGGGCACTACACACTATTATGATATATTTTGCATGTATTTTTTAAGTGTATAAACTGGGTTTTTACAGTTATTATGGTTTTAATTGTTACGTCAGATTGTTTATTGTTTGTCAATTATGAAATACCGTCTCACATTAATGAAGTAACCGGAGCAAGAATACTCCAAAGACTAGAAGAACATATTACGTGTTCCGATTTTTAAGGCGCCGACCGTACATATTATGTTTTGGTTCCTCTGCTATCTGCAAGCTACTATGTCGATGGAGATGACGGTGAACCGATGTCGATGCAGATGACGGTGAACCGCCAACCGGCAAACCGGCTGACTTAATCGAAACGAATCGAGAGCCAAAATTTATTCGAATGATTATTCAAATAATCATTCGGTTATTAATATCATTCGAATGCCAATAATTCGGTTATAAAAATTGTTCGGTTACGCCCATCACTAATTAAAAGTGTGTGTAAAAAATAAAATCTTTTATAGTCGTCAGACTTCGAAATTATTTCACTATTATTTGTATATTCATAAGTATAGTGTTAGTATAATCAATAAAACTCTTATTTTTTTAACAATATTTATTTTTCAACCCCCTTCAAAACCACCCTTTCAGTGTTTAGAATATTTTTACTATTTTTGGTGTATTCGTAGATTTAGTATTAGTATATTCACAAAGTTTCAGAATTTTTGAGCAAAGTGTACTTTCGTCCTTCTTAAAACCACCCTTTTATTGCTTAGAATTATAAACTTTTTTCCTGTTTTCTAACGAATATTTTGAGCTGGTTTAGAGATTCTCATATTTTTGTACATCAAACTTGAAAATGGAACACTGTGCAATGGCAGAAATTTTAATAAACCTTCTCGTAAGCAGCTTTAGACTTCACGAGCAACAATTTTTCTCGCAATAGATTCCCTTTCTTTAAAATATTTTCAAGAATTTGATTTGACTTTGACATTTTCGTTTATAAAATAAACAACATATCCATAGCGACTCGTGACCAACGTGGTTGATCAACAGAAAAGAATGTGAATGACACTCTTGCGAAAACGCTTAAAGTATCTCGGGTGTCTACTGTCTATGCAACAACACCCTCGAACTTAAAGCTTTGAAACAAATCTTTAGCTCTAGCTATTTGTTTCGTCATTTATTCATCATTCCGGGCCAGCCTGTATATATTCATTCGAGTTATGATTTGCTGTATTTTAAATGATACCAAACTTGCTTCGCGCGAGCTCTCTGATTTCGGTTTTCCCAAAATAATTCCTTATCATTTTGCGACAGCCGCAGCGGTCATCTTCCGTCCGCGACCTCATTTTACCTTTTGCTTTGGTTGGAGCAACTTGTTCCAAGAAGGCATCTCGTGTGCTTTATTGCACCTCAATATTTAATTTGGTTTGTGGGCTGATGACTGAAATCGGGTATGTTGCGTTGCTTTGTTTGATATTCAGGTTGGTAATTTTCCTTTTCTCATTAGCTCTTAATTACCGCTTTCAAATACCGCTTTTAACGCTGTATTTTAAGCGATTTCTTATTTGGATTGACGCCACGTTAGCTGTCCTAATTGGCATATAACGTGGACCCGCAACTCCTTTCTGGAATACCATTTTGGGCCTGCCGTTTATAACACGGAGCGTCCGTTCCCTTATCAACTTTGGCCACGAGGTCTGTGCTGCTGAAAGCTGTTACGTTAAGATTATCCTGGACCAATTATTCATCGCCTACATGCGACTTTTTTGTCACAACCAGGTTAGTCTCATTACAACTTTTGATGATAACTTCGCCTGCCCATGAATTGTTGGCGGAATCGATATCAACGACGCTTCATCACCGTTAACCGATTTACCAGTTACAAATTTAATTTACGCTTTATAAATTGAAAACTTAATGTATTAATTGTTCCGATTTACAATTTACAAATTTAAATCTAGGCTTTATAAATTTAAAACGTAATGTATTAACTATTCATAAATCTATGTTTTATAAATTTAAAACATAATGTATTAATTGTTCCCTAATTTACAATTCACAAATTTATAGTTTTGCTAATTGAATACATATTAAGAATTTTGTAAAAAGTGCTTCCACCCCATTTTATTATCATTACCGAGATAACGGTTAATACATATGACAGTGGTAAGCTTATTCCTTCATGGAGTTGTGATCACATTCAATCCAAGAGCCCAAAAGAAGTTCACATATTTTTGCTGTGCGTGTTGCATTTTCAGCATATGTAATATATTGTCTTCAAATAATTTAATACTGTGACAAACAATTTAAGGACTGAATACCGATGTTGCAAGCAATTATTAATTGTTGATTTAATAAACTTAATTGTTTGCTACTATTTTATTTATTTCTTGAAATCTGTGATTTCTGGCGCCCTGTGTTTTTTATTATTAAAAGAGCTTGCAGTAGTACAGCTGATGATAGAAATCTGCGACCCAAGGCCACCGAGATTAAGCTATCTAGGTCATTACGGTGAGTACAAACATTACAGAGCTACCGTGGTGTATAAATGATAAGGGGGTTGATCTGCGATTACACTACCATTGATTATTATTAGTGATCGATCGCAGGTTGGCTTCTTTATTGTTTCAGCTTGTGTTTTCGCACTCGTATCATTAATAACTTTTATTGGAGATGTTTACAAAAATTATTTTTTAGCATGTGTGTAACTAAATGTTAAGTCTTTTTAATTGATTATTTCCTTCATATCCGTAATAATGCGTAATCACCATAGTTTATGTCAGTTTAATATTGACTAAAATCCAAACGTCAAAATTTAACCGCGGTTAAAAATGTGTCAAAATTTAATCGCTTGTAAATAATTTTAACATGATTATTAAAGGTGCTTCGTCAACTGAATTTTATCTGTTTATTTAGAAAAGAATCACGCCGAACATCCCTTGTGCATATAAACAAGCCTGAATAAATGTTGACGATTTTCTGTCAGAATATTTTGCTCTGTAGAAATATATCTTGTGCAACGCACTCGGGATTCTTGTTGAGCTGCAAATTTACTTAACAAATCTCTTAGCAAAATATACTCACAAGAAACGTCAAAATTTAATCGGATTTTTCAATACATTTGGGATATTACCGATGAGAAATGGTTTCGTTTACTGAATATTCTCCCGAATAATATTCGAAGTCAAAGTCAATCAGATTATTGTTCACTCATTGCCTCTGAAATAGGACTCGCTGCGCCGCAACTCGTCTTATTTGTACCCAAGTGCAATGAACATTTTTAATACGTACTATCCCAAAAATAATCGACATAATTGGTAATACTACCTCCAAAAAGTCATCATATGGAAACATTTTTATTTTTGATTCTTCAAAATAGCTTTTTACGACAATAACTTGTGCTTGTCTAAAAACCTATTTAGCTCCTATTATGATCCCTACTTATTATGAGGGTGCGCTATAGTTTTAGCTTACTGAACAATCTCAAGGCTAGAAACCACCTATTTTTCTTTAACTTTAGTAGAAGAGTAGAAAACTTAATTTTAAAGTCTTTTTAGGTGAAGCCTAAAGATTTATAATTGGAAAACTAATATAAAATGGCAATTACTCTTTTTTAGTATTTACCGAAAAGTAATATGTTCGCATAATTTTTATGTTTTTGATGCCTTATAGGAGAAATATTAAATAGATACCATTGAAAAATATTTCTCCTAAAAAGCAGCTTCACCAAAAACATAAAAATTATTGGAACATATTACTTTTCGGTAAATACTACAAAATCTAAAGGAGTAATTAACATTTTATATAATTTTTTCCAACTATAAATCTTTAAAGTCTTCACCTAAAAAAATTAAAATTAAGTCTGAAATTTTGAAAAATATTTTTAAAAAATAAAGATGAAATTTTAGCTAAATTTTAAGAAAAATAGGTGTTTTCTCGCCTTCAGATTGTTCAGTTAGCTAAAACTAACACACGCTGAAAAAATATCAACGAAATCTTACTTAATTTCCGAAATATACACGTTTCGGATTTTGAGAATTTCGAAAAACGCCATTTACTAAATAAGTAAAAATCACTCGGTATATATAATAGACGCTAAATAGGTTTTTATAGAAGCACAAATTACTATCGTAATTTTTTTTTAAATCTAAAATTAAAATTTTTCCCATATTATGCCGACTTTTTGGACACTGTATATGAATGTTTTTCTGCTGAAGTATCAGTGATCACTGAATTTTGCTGAGATCGTTTTTTTTTCACTAACATGAATTTATATGAGTTTCTAAATTCAACATTTCTTGTTTATGGCCATGTTTAACGATAGTCCTCCCAACTATTGCAAAAAACTAATTGACAACAAATTCTTTTTTTTTTAATTAGTTGAAGCCAGATCAGCGTATTCTCGCTATACATGGCTATTTGGTGAGGTATTATGTTTATCAGATGCTGACTAATGGCCCAAGCCTCACTATCACCTTTCGTTTATTTTTGTTTCCACTTATTTTATTTCACTGTTGCACTGACTATTTTCCTAAATTATTCACTTTCACTTGATGACAAATACATATCCTGTGGCAGTTTGCGTTTAAGTCTGGTGTGAATACGCCTAACTCCAGTAGTGTAAATTCTTGCACTTGAGCACTCTGCTATGTTACCGAAATACGTTTTCGTTGTATTCTTGATGAAAGTTTCAATGGTTGGTATACCTGCTTCTCGGTGTATTTGTGAATTCCGTATGAACCAGGGGGCATTAAAAGTTATGCGCAGTACTTTATTTTGAAACCGCTGAAGTTTGTTAATTTGTGAGTTTGACGCTGCTCCCCATACTTGACAGGCGTAGGTAATAATTGGTCTAAGAATAG